>CABEEJ010002553.1:0-42702 GCA_901482245.1 Timema douglasi | reverse complement strand
TTCTTATACACCAGCGAGTGAACTCTATTGGCGCTGAGTATGGCCACATTCAGCTGAACACTGATCTTTTTGCCATGTAGTCATTTTATATCTATGTGTAGAGTTTTCACTTTTGTTTATTGTTCTAATAATTGATATAATTTTATTTTTAGTTTCAATCAGCTATTTTCACAACTATAAATTAATTAGCTAAAAGAAATAGTTTTTAAATATTTTATATATTAATTTTGGTTTATAAAAATAACTGATTGAAACTGAAAATAAATTATATATATTGTTTAAACAAAAAAACTAAAGTGAAAATTTTTAAAATTGTGTTTGTTAATAATAAGATCATACCAAAAAAATGATAAAATGATTTTATTTAACCATTTTGGTGCCACGCCTGTTCCAGAATCCGCACGCACAGAGTGCCAGAGGCCTGTTAGGCTTTGTGTGTGAAGAATACCACAGCTATTTTCCTCATTATTGTAAGGGTTTGCAAGAAAATTCACCTATTGTTTATTTATTTTAATTTTTCTATCATTTTAATCTGCCTGTACTGCTGCTTAATAATAATAAATTAATACAATTTAGCTAAAATTATTTAATTTCTAAATTTTAAATTTGATTAATTTTCTTTTTCAAAAATAAAGCCATATTAAAAAAAATTGTTGTATAAACATTTCACTATCATTTTGTTGTAATGTATTTAGTTTTATACAATAAAATAAAGTTTTGAGTATATATAATTATAAATAGAAATTGAAGACATTTTTATTTGATGTCCTACATTAGATATTTTTGGGTTGTTACTACTTACCTAACAGCAAGATATATTATAGTGCTTACCTCATGAATAAATATTTAGACCTATACATAATGAATGTGTTTTTCAAAAAACCTTTTATAATGAATAATTGCATATATTTTTTTACATATTATATAAATTTATAAAGTTATTACGCCTATTTACTGTATTTATCTGAATCTAAGACGAGTTTCCCCCCCAAATTTGTAGATTAAAATTATAAGGGTCATCTTAAAATCACCAACTAAGGATTGGGTTAGGCTTTCATCAAAAGGTAACATTTTACATCTTTATTTAATATAAATACAATAGTGCAGGGCTGCCTTTTTTTCACCGATTTCATGGATTTTATAGGTATAACACAAATCACAGTATATTTGGTTATTTTTATGGATAAATAGGTACCAAGTTATGGCCTGATACGATACTCGATTCCTCCCATAGCATGACTGGTCTCGCAAAAATCGATACTATTCATTAAAAATATCGATACTACTCTTCAATACGGTTAACTCCTCAAATGGGTTGGGGATAGTGGTGGGCATAATTGAATGATTTAAATAATCAAATTGAATTGTATTTAGTTGTGGGTGACCTGGTGGTCTAGCGGTAAGGTGTCGGACTTCTGTTCTGGGGGTACGGGGTTCAAACCTCAGTACCGGTACAGATTTATCTGATTACCAAACCCTTCCTTCACCTCTGACAAGACATCTTGTGAATGTGGGGAATGCCAGGCCTCCACCGTGGTTCGGATTCCATGTTAAACTGTAGGTCCTCCATTTCATCTCACAATCACCCTACCATTACACATTAGCATAAGTGCGTATAACCTGAACGTGTAGTAAGATGCGGTGCTAATAATAATATTTAGTTGTGCTGTTTTTGATTACTTTCCCATATTACTTCATTACAATATTAAAAATTCAGCCATTCACAATAATCAAAATAGATTTAAAAACCTATAATGGATTATCAAATTCTTCATATTTAACTCTTACAACTTTGCCTACATAGCGCTTTTCAAGTAAGATGGGAGGAGAAAACTCGAATTGATTTTAAACAAACAATCGATCATCCGTAGCTTACTAGACAATTTTATTAATGCCAAACCCTAGTTTTAATTCATGAAACTCCACAAAATATTTAACTTTTGAATAATACCAAGTAAATTATTATCTTTGATTAGGTATCGCTAGATCATTGGTTTCGAAATAAGAATAAAGATGCTTGTTTAGTTATCACTGATTTCTTACACTTGTCTGTCATAGCGGCTGACTTTTACGGTAGTTCACAGCAAACATGTTTATCAGTTAGATTTTTAGTAACATGTGAAATGTGTTTTATAACAGTTTGATATTAGAAGCTAGCATGTTAATGGTTGAGTTTAATGTTCGTATTTAGAGGGAGTAAGGTGTGTTATTTTGAGTAACGATTATCTTTTGTCATAAATCATAATAAAAATCAACTTCTATTGGTTTTTATGAAACTTTTTCAAAGTTAACCTTCTTATGCAAAAGCAATATTTGCAACAAAAAAAAGAAATTCCTTAATAATTCTGCAACCCTAATTAGATTTTAAGTCAACTTAGGTGTTTTTTTAAAATAAAAAAACCAATTTGTTCGCATTACAAAATAAGTTTACCATAATTATTATTTTCTTCATTCACCATAAAATAAATATCACTTTCAAAAATATATCCAGAACCAATGAAAAATAGGGGGTCATCTTAGATTTGCGCTCGTCTTGGTTTCAGGTAAATTAGGTAATTACATTGGTAAAAAAAATCTTTTCATTCACATTACATAACATGAAAATCTAAATAGTATATTTTTCTAAACTCAAAACAATTAGACCCTGTAATGCAATTTAAGAGTAGAACAGCCTATACATCCAAGTTTTAATGTGATCAATAAATTGGTTTAGGCTCTAGGATAATTAACAGGCACAGACAGATGTTGCAAAAAACACTTTTCGAGTTCAGGGGAATATAAAGTGTAAACATTAGGGCTCTGCGAGTATTTGTATACCGAGCTTCGAGCCGAGCTTGTCACTTAAGCTCGAGATTGAAAGTTTTGTAGGCTCGTCATTTTTCGAGCTTACACTTGATGTACTTAATAACCTATTTTTAAAACGCAATAGTAAGCATAGTCAATTTAATTGAGATAATATAAGCATTCCAAATTATAAATCATTTGGTTGCTTAACAAATTGTAGAAAATTAATTTCAATTTTCACATTAATAAAGTAATAGAGCTTTAAAATCACTTTTGACCAAGAAATGTATTCAATATTGTTGTCCATTTTGAGTTATACTTGATTGAAGTTGTTTAATTGTGTTTCCATGACAAAACAATGAAAATGAAAATAGCTAAGAAAATTACTAAATAATTGAACGATTCTTTTTACTATTTTTACCTGGTCCCCTCATAAAATAATTTATGTTGAATTAAAAATCTGATATCAAGAATATATTATTGAATTAAATGTTTTCAAACTGAAGACAGTTAAAACTCCTATTAATTAATACGTTTAGCTAAAAAACTAGCTCTTGTTTAGTGACTATTTGGTTATAGAATTTTGTTGGTTAACTTGTTTAAAATCTATGTTGATCTTATTTATTGCAATACACATTTTACCAAACTTACCACATTTATATTAAAAAAACATTTACTATTTTATATTGTTTGCTAGAAATATTATTTTAGTCATATTATTTTTCATTTTAAAGTATCAGCATCAACTTTTATAAGCATTAAAAATGGAATTGAAGTAAATTTCTTGATAAAATAATGTGTAACAAGAGCACGTATGTCACCTTGGCTTATGGCCTCGATAGCTGCATTGGCAATCACACAACCAAGTGTAGACCTATCTGAATAGTTGTGAACCGTACCGATACAGTCTTCTCGAGGTGTTGGTAACCATGGACACGAAACACTACCAGCCATGGGCTGTTCTCGTAATGTAGTTTGCAGTGTTTGATTGGCAATTGTTTTAGTACTAGTGTTTTGTCTGTTAGAGCATAGTTTCTAAGATATTCGGTAGGAAGTAGCACTGCAGGCCCAAGTGTTTTGCCATTCGAATAGTTTATACAGTCTTCGCTATGAACACCACGAGAAGTGTAAAATCATCAAGACTGCATCAAGCCTAAGACCCGACTAGGGAGATTTGGACTATTCGGATACAGCCCTGGATATAAACAAACACACTTTTCTATTTTCTTTCTACATTTTTACACTTCCCACTTCTTCAAACTTTCACAGTTGCACATTGTTTTGAATTTTCAGAAATACCTTTTTTTCATATGAAAAAACATTAATGAAAAAGTAATATTCCCGAAAATTCAAACTAATGTGCAAGTGTGGAAGTTTGAAGAAGTGGGAAGTGTAAACGTTTGAGAATACATGTAGAGAGAAGTGTTTTTGTTCTTATCCAAGCCTAACCTATCTATCCTTTCAGGGTGGCTTCCTTCACTAGGCTTATCACTTACTTTACATCACTGTACAGTGTTATTATTATTATTATTATTATTATTATTATTAGCACCGCGTCTTACTACCCGTTCGGGTTATACGCAGCTGTACAATGTTTCTACCATGTATTGTTATACATTTACAAGCCATCATGCAATTATCCATTTTATGAACTTTTTTTTAAAAATTATTGTTGGTGGAATTTTAATGTCCTTAAAGAGACATGAGTGTGAAACCATTTTAAATACCTTTTTATTAGATTTCTATTTGAATATTATTATTATTATTATTATTATTATTATTATTATTAGCACCGCGTCTTACTACCCGTTCGGGTTATACGCACTTACGCTAACGTGTAATGGTAGGGTGATTGTGAGATGAAATGAAGGACCTACAGTTTAACGTGGAATCCGAACCACGGTGGAGGCCTGGCATTCCCCACATTCACAAGATGTCTTGTCAGAGGTGAAGGAAGGGTTTGGTAATCAGATAAATCTATGCCGGGACCAAGGATTGAACCCCGGCCGCCAGCATAGAAGTCTGACACCTTACCCCTAGACCGCCAGGTCACCGACTATTTGAATGTTGTTATTATTTTTAAATTGTGTTTTATAAGTGTTATTTCTAATTTAAAAACTGCTATTTCCATTGTTTTACTTTTTTTTCAAAAAGTATTTACTCTTTATATAAATGAGTGTCATTCATATTTTAAGAACATGTGTATACTTTAAGATTTTAAAATTATGAATATACTCAAACTCAGGAGCTTTTAGAAATACTCAACACGAATAAAAAAATCCAAACTCGCAGACCCCTAGTCAAAATTTATCAAAATATAGTTTGATTTTTTTTTTCCAATTACAAATTACAATACTTATTCTGTCCTAGGGGCCATGTATGAGTTAGTAAGAGTAATAGGAACAACTTTAAAATGAAAGAAAATATAGACAAAGTTTAAGGGACAAAAATTACTTAAGAAAGTTTTTTTTAAATATTAAGTTCCAAAAGGGACTCAGTAGAGAAGAACTTTTTGAGAGCCACGATTAATTGAACAAATGGATCAGATATCTTTATCCACGTATGATACAATGACTGCTTGGTCAGTGATTTTTAAAAGGTTCAAATTCGAGATTTACATTTGAAATTCACAGAAAGAAAGAAGATTTAGATCTGAAAAACTAAACCAAAGTATTGTGACTTGTGAATGTACCTGAAGGCAGGTTGTATGTGCCACTTCTTGTGAATGTCCACAAGGGCTGCCACGTCAGCTTCCTGGATCTCAAGCGACTGAGTGTCGATTCCCATCAACTCCGCCTTCAACATCAACTTGCGAACAGCCGAGGCACTTGTCGTTAGCAAACGAGGCATTTTCTGTGTCGGCACTAAGCAACATTTATACAAGATTAACGAGTGTGCAGCGCTACTTTCCCCTATTTCCTCCATATATTATCAACAATATAGTTAAATTACTATTTCTTTTTTAAAGAGAATATCTTTAGCTATTGAAAATTGTCATTAATATACAATTTGATAGTTCTAAGCTAGAACTGTAGTGAAAAATTAACAAATGCACAATATTCTCAAAATATAAACAGTTTTTGGCTTTTTTAATGTTTCAAAATGATTAAAAGTTTAACTAAACTTTAAATAGGTTATGTTTATTTAGAACACCAATTTTGTTGGCGTTATCAATACTTGTACCAAGAGGTTAGAAGGTTTGAAAATATCCTAGCAAGAAGATGTGTTTAGAAGGATCTGGATTTGAAACATTCAAACCATGTTGTCTTTAATTTGATTCTTAGTTTCTTACATAATCTCTCTGTGACTCCTAAACATATAGGTCATCAAAATCATTTTGAAAATCTATAGATTTTGTAGCATGTCAATCACAGATTGGACAGCTACAAGTAAAAATCAATATTTTTATAATTTATGCAAGAAAGAAACTATATTAACATATTTAATTGAATCTACCTCGAAGTTTATTTTCTCTGACTAGATGTAGTCTAATAAAATTACGTATCTCCCGACATTCAAACATTTGGTTGTTAAAAATATTGTCTTTTGATAAATACTGTAGCGGATGTCAGGGAAGAGGATTAATATTATCATATTTATGAATAAAATACTTTAACACAAACCCTTTGCCATTGGATGATGTCGGATAAATTTACTTACGCTTGCCATGCTGTCCACAAGAAAAAATAGTAAAGTACATCTATATCAAAAATTCTCATAAAAATAATAACGGATCCTAAATCATATAATCATATCAGAGATAATTAAATAGAAATTGCTTTCATATCCACTCACTCTGTCAAGATGTTATTCGATTGAATTGCCACATGGTAAAAGAAAATTATTCAAAGATGGCAGCCACACGTGCTTACATTATAACACCTGACGATGGAAAGGAGTGCATATCGAGTTCGACCTACTGACCCACTCCATGTCAAGAGACTCTAGCGGTGAGCCAAGGAAGCTTGTTCCTCCCTTTCCCCGCAAGTGGATTTATCTTGTTATTTCCTCTTTCTGCCCGCCTTTGTCCGTATTTCTCCTTTCTATGTTCCTGTGTTTATCACCTTCTCTGCCTTGCTCCATTCGTATCAGATTTAGCAATATATAAAGACCCCCAGCCAGGTTCCCATTAGAGCCTATTTACTGCAACCCAGCATTGAAGGAAGAACTTCTGCGCCGCATCAAAGAACACGACGACCAGGAAGCTTGGGCCATCTGACACGCCGCCGCCACGGACAGGATGACGGACTTTCGATAAAAAAAAACCCATCAAACTGGAGACGTCGGATCCACCGCAGCCATGGATAGGACCACAGACTTCAATTAATTAAGTATTTCAAAAACAATTCATCCAGTAGCCCGGCTCCTACACAGCCCTAGTAGCTACAGCAGAATATTCAAATTCACAAAGTCTAATTATCTGCATCAAACTTCAAAGTATAACCTGTAATATCATTGTAAAACCTCAATTTTGTTATTTCTGTTTTATTGTAATAAATCTATATGTTTTAAACATAATTCTTTATATATAAATTGTATAACCTGTAGGACAACAGTGTGTAAATTTTAGATAGGAGACCCAAGATTCCCCATTAACAACTTTTTTTTGACTATATGAAACTCTAGAAAAACCAGATACTATACCTATTAGGACAAACTATCACAGTCAGGAGCTCACATCCAACCAAACCAACAATCTCCGTCCTGCTTGTGTATAAGAAAATGACCTGAAACCAGGCTCTCGACATTACTAAATCCAGAATCCAGATAAACTAGTTTAACCACATGCCTACACTCGTAACTTCTTCTTTAAAAACTTAACTTAGAGCATCCTTAATAGAACCCAATATAATATGTTCCAATTTAAAAGATGAAAACTGGCACTTCAATAATTAAAAAACATTCACCCTAGATATTAGTTATTTAGGCCATGTTTAAGATAGTTCTATGTGTCAACAATAGAAAACCTCACATCTTGTGAATGTGGGGAATGCCAGGCCTCCCCCGTGGTTCGGATTCCACGTTAAACTGTAGGTCCTCCATTTCATCTCACAATCACCCTACCATTACACATTAGCGTAAGTGCNATAATAATAATAATAATAATAATAATAATAATAATAATAATAATAATAATAATAATAATAATAATAATAATAATAATAATAATAATAATAATAGAAAACCTCTCTCAGCTGCCTTGTTAACTAACTCTTGTTATTAGGTGTTTTGTCTTACAACAGGTTAATTCTTTTGTCAGTGTCCTCTGCCTCCTTGAGCTCCAAGTATTTTCTTCTTTCCTCCCAGTCATCCAATATTTGAATCCTCTTTTTTCATAAGCTCCTCTTTCCCTCAACCTTTCCTTCTATGACGACGTGCAGAAGATAGTTTTTCTTAAGGATGTGTCCAATCCAGTTTGCTTTGCGTCAAAAAATCACATCCAAAATATTTCTCTTTTCACCCACTCTTCTTAGGTCGTCTTCATTTGTCAGCGTGTCTGTCTACCTGATCTTCTCAAGTCTTCTCCAACACCAGATTTCAAAGCTCTTCAAGTATTTATTTTCCATCTCCCTAAGAGTCCATGTTTCTGCTCCAAAAGTAGAATTTCATCAGTTTCTTCCTCAGTTCCAAGCTCAACTTGCTGGTCAGCAGTAACCTCTTCTTTTTGAAAGCTTCCTTGGTTGTGGCGATCCTCGACCTAAATTTCTTGGTGCAGTAGTTATTCTTTGTCATCAGACTTCCCGAGTACTTTAACTTCTCTAAGTTTTCCAACTCCCGGTTTTAAAATTTTATTTTCAGCGACTCTCCATTTTTTGAAATCACTGTCACTTTTGACTTTTCAATGTTGATCTCCATACCATAAATCTTCTACCTATATCCAGCACCCGGTACCATTTCCTGCAACTATTCTTTATTTTTGCCCAGTAATACTAGATTATTTGCATATTTTATTGTGTTGCTGACGCGTCCAACTATCATGAAATTCCCACACCCCTCTAGGGCGTCCTTGACCAGTCACTTGCCATACAAGTTGAACAGACAGGGTGACAAACATATCCCTGTCTCACTCCTCTTCCTATCTCTACACTGCTGGTCTCTCCATCATTCAACCTCACCTTCACTCGCTGTCCCAGGTACAGGTTTGCCTTCTGTCCCTCCAGTTGATGTCGATCTTCTTGAGTATTTCCATCATTTTCTTGCATTACTCTCTATCGAACGCCTTCTGCCAATCAATGAAACCAATGTAGACCTCTTCCTTGACTTTCAGCACTCTTTCTGAAATTATTATCATCATCTTGATAGCACCTCTGGTTAGTTTCCTTTTCTGAATCCAAACTGTTCTTCTTCCATCACACTTTATATTTTCTGTTCCATCGGCCTGTTGAGTATTCTTGCCATGATCTTCCCCACGTGAGAGATGAGACTGATGGTCCTGTGGTCATTGCATTTCTTGTTTTGTCTTCTTTAGAGAGACCTTGATTATGTCTAGAAAGTCCTCAGGCCATTCTCCTGTTTTGTAAATCCTATTTATAAGTTTTGTCAGAGCCATTAATCTATTGTTTCCCAGTTCCTTCAGAAAGTCAGCTGGTATGTCATCATTTTCAGCAGCTTTCCTCCTTTGCATTTCCTTAATAGCTATCTCCACTTCACTTTTTTAAATGCTGGGTCCATTTTAGAGGAAGTGTATCCATATTTGCGTTGAGAGTGGAAAATAATTTAGGAAAAACCACCCTCAGTACACCCAACCAGGATCAAGCCATGGTCTCCTCGTGATCGGCAGTCACTAAACCATTAATTCACCGCTTGACTGGATGTATGAATATTATAATGATGAGATTATGAGAAAACCTGCCTACATTTAGTTACTTTTATTTATTTTCTATAGCAACCTAAGAAATAAACTAATAAATAACAAGTTTTTTAAGGTTTGAATCAAAGATGAGTATCTAAAATAAAGATGTTACTCTATAAAATAGGGTATTCAAATAATATTTATAGAATATATAGATAAAAAAATAATCTTATAAAGAAGAGGAGCCTGTTTCCATGTTTACTGTACCTACCCCAGGGTGGGTTGCGCAGTGTCTTGTGGTTGAGATATTTGGTCCGGTACTTGGCGAGCTTGCGTCTCATGCGTAACTGTTCCGGAGTGTCACTATACCCTACTTGCTGGTACTCTAGCTGCCGTTGCTTGATGCGCAGTTGGAGAGACAACCAGTTGCGCCGACGACGTCTAATAACAAAATAACTCCTTTTCTTAACAAACTTGTAAAAGTCTTACAGTCTATTGCTAAGTTATGAAGGTGATTAGGGAAGGACACAAAAGGCAAAAATAACATTTTTATTTTAAAATATGAGAAAACTTAAAATGAACCCATTAATTTTTTAAATGTGCATCAGCTGCGTCTGTGACTACATGGTCTAAGGCGCTACTCTTGCAGTACACTATACTGCATATTACAGGGAAATCGAGGTTTGCATCTCAGTTGGGTGTACTGCGAGTATTTTTCCAAAATTGTTTTCCAGTCTTGCTTCCCACACATGTGGGTACACTTCATCTAAATATAACCTTAATCCCTAAAACTACTAACGTAATGAGTGCATAAGTGTATAATTCGAGAAGGTAGTAAAACTCAATGATAAAACAAAAAGTTTATCAATTCAATAAAAAAAAAATTATCACCGCATCTTATTACCAGTCTGGGTTATTGCTTATGTGCTAATTAAGATAATGGTTTTAGGGATGAAGAAGGTTATTTTTAGAGGAAGTGTAACTTCATTTGTAAGGATTTGAAAAACCACACTCGGTACACTCGAGCAATGTGCGAACCTTGATCTCATCATCAGCAATCTAGTATATTGCGAGAGTAGCGCCTTAGACCATACAGCCACCTAAGAGCGTTTAGTAAGTTAACCTCGTCTTCCATTAAGTAGATATGTACCTTAAACTTCAGTAGCTTTTATTTATGAGCATCTACTACTATATACGAGGTATGTAAGAGGATAACAGGAGTTGTATTAAGATGGAGAGTGTAAGGACAGAGTGGTTCCACAGATAAACAATGGAGTGAAGCAGGGGAGTTCCCTCTCGCAGCTACTATTTGTAATGATAATGGTCATGAACAAAGTGGGAGGAAAACTTAGGGAGGAAATAATGCAAGACATGATGTTTGCTGATGACTTGATAGTAGGGAGGAGAATGAAGAGGAAGTACAAGAACAACTACAAGAATGACTTGTTAGTATGGGAGGAGAAGGAAGAGGAAGTACAGGAACAACTACAGGATGGAATGAGGAAGTAAAGGAGTGTGTAATGACATTTACCATGGCAAAGTGACTAGTTGGATGATATACTTAAATTACAATATGAAAAAAGACATGGAAATTTGTTCAGGTTGTAGAGTCCAACTATCAAAAGAAAGGCAGTCAAAGCCGTTGACTAATGAACAGATAGAACAATCAAAAAATAATGAAACTGGAATCGTAAAACCTGGTACTAGTAGGTTTGAATTTATGAATGTTGATGAAGGTTTCCAACTTCTGAATGCTTCTCTAACTTCAATAGGTGAGTTGCCAGTGGTAAAAAAAATATGCAACAGTTCAAAAAAGTATCGCCATGAAAAGGTTGACAGAATAAAACGCAAACTAAGTGAAACATTTTTCCACGGGGAAAATATTCCAAGCTAAAAAGAGTGTGACTGTGATGACTACCCAAAAAGAAATCATTGATCAATTTAAAGACAAATTCAAAATAGCTAATAAAAGTGAAAGATTTTTAATTTTAACATCATTACCAAAAAGTTGGTCTTGTGCAAGAATTGAACAGGAATTTGGTGTTGGTAATTACATAGCAAGAAAGGCAAAGAGGTTGACATAAGAAAAAGGAATATTTGCTACCCCAGATGCTAAGCTGGGTAAGTCACTGACAGAAGAAAGTACTACCCTAGTTAGAGAGTTTTATTATAGTGATGGTACCAGCAGACAAATGCCCGGGAAAAAAGATTACGTTTCGATGGGAAAAAATATTTGATGGCAAGCCCCTGCATGTTCAAAAGAGATTAATTTTAGGAAATTTGCAAGAAACTTTCAGTCTTTTCAAATCTACTTATCCTGAGGTAAAAATTGGATTTTCAAAATTTGCTGAAATGAGACCAAAAAATTGCATCATAGCTGGAGGAAGTGGCACTCATTCTGTTTGTGTTTGCACTACTCATCAAAATACAAAATTGATGATGGCAGGAGCAAACTTACAAAAAATCACTTTGCCAAGTTCAGACCGGTCGCTTAAGACATACAAACATTGTATTTCTAAAATAATGTGCAACCCACCTACCAAATTATGTCTTATGAATGAATGTGATTTCTGTCCGAGCATAAGTACTTTTAAAAATTCTTTGCTCACAGCCTTAGAAGAAGAAATGATAGAAAATTTTACTTACAAACAATGGATTACCGTTGATCGCTGCACTTTTGAGACCATGAGTAAAACAACAGAGGACTTTGTCCAGGACTTCTGCAATCAATTAGCAAAGCTAAAAAGGCATGACTTTGTTGCCAAACAGCACTCGTCATATTTTTCAGTAAGAAATCTTTATTGTTAGAAAATGAAGTTGTAGTTCAGTGTGATTTTGCTGAGAACTATTCATTTGTGCTTCAAGATGAAGTTCAAGGGTTTCACTGGAATAACTCCATGGCATCCATGTGTTGTATATTTCAAGACCAAAGATGAAACCAATGATCAGGAAGTCCTAAGGCACAAAAGTGTTGTGTTTATATCAGACTGTCTAACGCACAACACAGTTCTGGTACACGCTTTTCAAAAAAAGCTCATTTTGTATATAAAGGATGAAATTCTACCAAATTTGTCAAAAGTATATTACTTCAGCGATGGTTACGCTGCTCAATACAAGAACCGTAAGAACTTTTCAAATTTATGCTGTCATGAGGGGTATTTCAATGGAGTGCAAGCAGAATGGCACTTCTATGCAACATCACATGGTCAAGGAGTGTGTGACGGTGTTGGTGGTACAGTGAAAAGGCTTGCAGCTAAAGCCAGCCTACAGAAGCCAGTGGACAATCAAATCTCTACGCCTTACCAATTGTTTGAATGGGGGATAGAGAATATCTCCTCAGTGAATTTTTTTATGTACCAAACCAGGAGTATTTAGATGAAGAAAAAAACTTGGAAGAAAGATTCAACGATGCCATTGCAGTCACTGGTACACAAAAGTACCATGCGTTCATACCCCAAAGCAAATATAAGGTTAAGACCAAAATTATTTCTGACAGTGAAAGCTATGATGTCCATAAGATTCAGGTAGGAGCCGACACTGAAGATGTGCCTTTTGATCAAATATCAGGTTTTGTAACTTGTGCATATGATAACAATTGGTGGTTGACACAGAGCAAGAAGTGGACGTATCATTTCTCCATCCTCGCGGACCATCTCCTTCATTCACTTACCCAAGAAGAGCGGATATATTATCTGTTCCTAAGAACTTCATTATTTGTAAGGTGAATCCATCAACTGCCACTGGGAGAACTTACAAACTGACTGTAGAAGAAATGACAGAGGAATCTGATATTCTGTTAAACAAGCAAGAACTTCTCTATCAATAGCCTCCAGTCTTGATGTATGTAGAACATTCTACAATATTTTAGTATAGATCTAATATCTTACTTTGCAATTGAACATTTTTGTAAATATTGTTTTGAAACTAAACTTAAAACAAAAACTGCATATTGAGCTTATTAACTACAAACCTCAATGGTAGTATGTTTTTTTTGCACTTTTGACATAGCATACCTCATTCTGGATGAATTTGCCACATACTGCTATATGCAACTATTTATTACAACATGATCCCATTGTCATCCCATCTTCAAATTTGGTATATATGCTTCCATAAGGTGTATAAAAAGAATATATTTTTTACAAAAAAAAATTAAAAATTTCAATTTTTAGATTAATAAAATTATATATTTATTTTAATTTAAAAAAACACTTAAATATGGCCAAGTTGCACGTCATATTAAAGCTTGTAAAATCCCGAAGAAAATGGTACAAATTACACCTCTCTAAGCCTGATAGTTTTTGAGATAGAGCCATTTAAAGATTTTAAAATGAGACCAAAATCATGTGAATTCCAAACTTTGAAAGCCAATACTCAAAAAAGGAATGTTAAAAAAATTTAAATTTCATATTTTTCATCCTTACAGTAGATAGAACCAATTTTCCAAAAATCAACAAAATCTGAAACATTAAGTTCCAGAATTATTTTTTAATTGGTTGATTTCACATGGATCCTCTTATTTTCATCGTAAACTTGTAGATTTTGTTAAAATTTAAGATTTTTATTTTAATGAGGCATCTTATTTTAGTTTTAGATTAATAAAAATATTTTTTAATTGTAAAAAAACATTTAATTCAAAAATAATATATTTATCTAATTAAACTCGATACTCGGGAGCTTTCCTAGAAAGAAGCCGACCCTTAACTAAACAAATAAAATGGAGCGATGAGTCAATTTTAAATGACAACCTTGTGACAGTGTAACTAAACAATATAACAATATGTACCTGAGGTGCATCTTGTCTGTGTGCATCTTGCAATGGGCATAGAAAGGATCAGCCTGATCTACCTCCTCTGAATGAGCTTCGGACAAGAGTCCTTCTCGCTGGGCACTGTAAATAAACAGCAGGAATTTGCTAGTTATTAACACATATAATAATAACAAGCGGTTTCAACATAAATATCTTGTTTACACTTTTACATTATCATCTTTAGAAAACACACAAACTATTATGTAAGAAGAAACTAAATAAACTAACTTTATATTGACCCATATGAAGACACTTAGAACTATTACGAGGATGACACAAAAACCTTAAAAACTATCAAATCTTATGTTTTAGTACAATCTGACATAGCAAAATGCAAAAGTCATTCGCCATATTGTATAAATTATTTCTAGAAAGAAATTGGGGAGAGAGGTAGGCAGAGGTCTGGTCTGGGGCAAAGATGTGCCAGTGGCAGGAAACTGTGCATGATGGTGGTGTTTAACAATGTATGATTCAATATTTCCCATTAATGGATCACAAAGTCTAGAAAGCCACTTGACCTAAATATTTGTCAACTATTACATATTTAAACCCTATTGCAACACTAACACCATCTACATTTCACATGTAACAATAGTAGAATCTCAAGGGAATTTCTAGTCCATCAGAGAGTTATTAATTCTTCAAATTGTCGTCACTAAAGCCAAACTTCCTGTTCATTCAAATGAAGTTTGAGAAAGATGCTATGTTGATCAAAATATTGAGCTCATGGTAAATTATTATACTCCAAAATATCCAACCTTTTCAAGACTACTAAGATTAAATTTTAGTTATATCAAAAGGAACAAATCTTAGAAACACAAAAATCAGCTTTAATAAAACTTCAGTTTTTTTTAACATTAGTAAAACAGATTGCTCAGCCAAACTATATTTTATAATTTCTTGAATTTTACATGTTTTCCAGAGACAATAGTCAACATGACTTTAAATAGTTGGAAAAGTGACAATGTTATTAAAAAAAGACCTAATTTACTTTAAAAAAGTGATTAAAAGCGACAAAATAGTTTAAATATACACAATGTAATTTTTAAGCCATAAAATAAAAGAGTATCCACTCCAACCTCCCTTCAACTCTTTTATTTTATGGTTTTCTTTATTTCCAAACAAAGATTTGGTTATTACAAATAATAATAATAATTAATAATGCATTTATTAACTACATCTAATAAAACAACTACATTTAAATATATAAATATAACATTAACAAAAATGTATCACTTTTGTGGTGCATTCTTGAAAACGTACGTTATAAGAGTTTTACTTTTGAATTAGCCTCTTTTTTTCGTGTATTTCTGAATTTAAATTCTCCTTCAAGTTAATGTTTCCTTTCTTTTCTTTATTTTGCTTTCTCAGGATGTTATATTCCTTCTTAGCTGCTTCCCTTTCTTCTTTAGCTTTTCTTTAATTATCAGAATGTGACACCCTAAAGGTTCCTGGAAGGGTGGCCCAAATAATATCCAAGGAGTCACAAGAGAAATCAGGTTGTTTAGTATTTGTTTACATAAGTTAATCCTCAAGCATAAGCAGTACATCACTGTTTCAACAACAAAAATATTGATTTGACCAATTTAACGTCTTTAAAGATTACCTTTAGTACTGAAAATATGAAAATTATTTGTTAACCAAACATCATTTAATATTATTTTTAGTCAGTGCACCAGAGGCCCCAAACCCAACAAACCAATAAACGTAAATTAATTAAAGCAAGAAAAAGGTCAGAGTGTGCCGGTAGAGAACCCTACATATTTACAATTAAATATACTTGTGACGATTCCACGAGATATTCCTAAAGCTCCAAAGAAAGGATAAATTCATTTATAGATAATCCCAAACGATAATTTTGCAAAGCGTGACCCCCCCCCTCCCCCCCCATAATGATATTGAAACAGAATTTTGAAGTTCATGCCCTAGAGAAGATGAGTCGGCACCCTCACCTAATAAATGCCAGTGGTACAATGAGTAAATCGTTTAAACATACAAGCCATTTTATAGTACACAAACCTTGAGCAAATTCACAGAGAGGGGGAAGCAGGGTAGAGAAGAACAAACAAAAGAAGGGAGGTGAGCAGCGCTCAGGTGGGGGAAACGGCGACACTGAGAACTATAGAGAATACCAGGAAACTTCCACAACGGGAAACTACTCCGGTCAAAATCAATCTTTCTTTATTGTTGGCGTGGCAACCATCACGAGCGGGGTGTTGAGTCCTGCCTCACTTCAGTCTGCGTTGTACTTCCCTTGGTGAAGAGTGTCGTTAGGTGTGAGCTCCGGAGTGCCCCATTCAGCAAGGCGGGCGGTGAGAATAGCCCCATGCTACGGACCATCATACAGTGTTTCTTCTTTTGAGTAACTTGTTTCTTCTTTAGTGTAACATCGTTAAAATAATAACTATGGCAACTTTGACAAAAATGTTTGCAAGATTCATTAATTAATTTGTTTGTAATAAATATATAATTATGGTTGTTGCAGTTGAGTTTTAGAGCATATTTAGTTCAATGTTCTTTCCGAGATACAAGAACGAGCCTTTGGTAAAACCCCGCCAACAATTGAGTATCTTCTTCGTATTTCTGCTTCCCGTCAATGATTGTATTCATACTTCAAGCCAAAATGAAATAATCAAACCTTCTAACACTGCCACTAATTCTTTCCACACATTGTTCTACTTACATTTTGTTGTAGTTTGTTGGTTACTTGAATTAATACTTTCATTATTTATTTTAACTTTTTTGGTGTAAATATGACTTCAATTTTAACTTTATTTTACATATTAAATGAAAAAACAATTGTGATAATTATATCTAAAGCCTTTAAATAACCTTAGGGTACATGAACCCAGAAAGGGAGAAATGTCTATACCCATGAGCGGGCAATCAACACGCAAAGCGAGGTCACACTTCTCTAGTCGGCAAAATGTCATCGTCAAAACTATCACGTAAGTGAGTGGTTACATGAAGTATGTCAACACAGGGACTATTATGAGGATTACAAGGGTGATGAGAGGGCAAGGGGGTTTATGAGTTTCAACCTACCACCCTCCCCTTTCCCAAAATTTACCAAAGTTTTTAATATGTAGGACCATTCCAAATAGCTTCTATGCCATGATTTGGATTGGGTTGAAGTTACTACACATATCTGTAGGTTTTCTACACTTAATTACATCTTAAGAGACAAGTTTTACATTTTTACTTGTTTTTCAGCACTTTCTTTTACATTTGAAACTTTTATCACACATTTTGTTTTACTATATTTAACTAGTAAGATAATTAATTGATTCAGTTCTATCAATAAAATATTATCTATTTGCATAATACATAAAAGCACAGAGAAATAATTTCACGAAAAAATGAGAGAACACATAAGTACGCATGTTGAATAACAACCATACCAACATTTTTTGTTTGAGTCCAAGCATTCCAATGAACTTGGATGCATTGTGTGTAGGCATACTATACTATTATGACAAGAAGGAAACACCAGCCTCAAGATAGCAAACACATTCTAACTCTAGGCCATATATTACGTCAATGGCTTGTGTTGACATTATAACTCGTGACAAATTCCTGTAACTAAATATCCTGGGTATGACTATGGGCATGTCAATTCACTTTAAACCAAGTGATGACTACTTTAACCTCCATAGGGAGTAGTGTATTGCTCAACTAGTGGCTTATAGCCAGGATTTTAGCCACTAACTTAGCCACTTGAATTTGTAACAGTTTAATCAAGACAAACATTCATAAATGATTTTTTTTACATCCATTACTGTCTCCAGCCTGTGGTCAGTTTTTTATTCAAGTCATATAATTTCCACTACCGGCTTGTTGGGCCTGTTGTAGCTTCATATGCATTCTAATCTAACTTAAGACTAGGACAGACACAACATCCAGTCCCCAGCCGTTAATTCATCACTGTGAAAGGGTAAACCCACATTAAAATCAATGATACATTTTTTTATCATGCCAGGAATCAAACATGGGACCCTTAGCTCAGTAGACAGACACACTACCAACTGAACTAAGGTGTCAGATTCATAACAGAATGAGTAGTTTTAATTTAGTGTGAAGTAGGTGTTAGTTGGAGCAGCACAAATCAAGCAAGACCAAGAGGATGTTTCTCTTTGTCATGACAGCCCTGTCAACACCACCTAAAGAGAAGACCTGCTCGCTAATGTTTGTGAACAGCATGATGTCCTGTCCGCAATTTAGGGCCATTTGTTTCAACAGGAATCCCTTTCTTTCCTCTCCCAAGCGGTCAGTTTATTTTAACAGCTAAATTAATAGTATGAGGTTCATGATGAGTACCAACTAGCATGATTTTATAGTTTATTCATTAATTGTTCAGGTCCTACGCTTCATTGCGAACACATTACAATGGGTTTAACGTTTTACGATAATTATATATATATATATTCAGTATTAAAACACATAACCAAATAATAATTATATATATTATTCGGTTATGTGATTTAATACTGAATTTATTTCTATTTAAATATGGTCAAAGTGTTGTGTACCAAAGTGTCAGGAAAACTTTACAAATGGACGGTCCATGTGTACGGTTTTACAAATGATGAAAATATTAATAAGAAGTGGTAGAATTCAACCCAAAGAAATGGTTTTCAGCCCACTAAACTAAATTTTACTATCAAGTTGAATATTTGATTATCGCAGCACATGCATAAACGTATGGCACATTCTTTGGACTTTCACAAACACATGAGAACGGTGTTGTTTAAAGATAATACAATTATATACAAAATTATACCTGGATCAGGAATTGAACCCTGTATCTTTAAAACGGTCAGATAAAACAAATATGAATTTTTTACGGGTTTAATTTATCAAACATAGCTCAATACTATAAGAAATAATATGGGATTGTAAACTTTTGCGTACAGGTAGTCTTACATAATATGTATGACCTTTGTAAAGTACATCAAGCTAATATGATGTCTATGGGTGTGCAAAGCCAGTTTTTTCAGTTCGAAGCGAATATTCGAGAATATTCTTGAAGTCGAATCAACGTTTGAATCAAATTTAAACAACTAATAATAGCTTTGAAAAGAAATTATTTTTCTAAAAAAAAGGGTGTTTTTAGCCTTAATACATTTTATCTAACTTTGACTAATCTAATAAAAAATATATACAATTTAGTCTAATTATGTAATAATACACAAAAAGACATTAACCATTCTTTTAAAAATTATTATGTAGGCCTACCAAAAAAAATATTCCTTTGGGCAAGTAAAAAGACAATTATATTTTATAAGACAAAATAGGTATATACTATATTAGGATTTAAGTTAAATCCTAAGAAAATATTTACATAGGCCTGTGACATTATGCAAAGATATTATCCTACATTTGATTTGCAATCAAACTTTAAAAAACATCCTCTTCAGGGCAGGTCAATATGTTATAGCTTACTTAAATATATATGTAATCAAACAGTTTTTATGAGTTAAAATAAAAACAAACACTGTAAGAAAATATTTGCACAGGCAGTTATTTTGAAGAAATGTTAATTCCTCAATAATGAACAGAATGTTTTGTGAGGTAGAAACACACACTTGTAGCAGGTATTCCCAGGTATTAGAGGGCTACCTTGGAGACTTCTCTCCACTAGAAATAGTGGTTTGTTGATCTAGGCACTCGTGGCTCATTTGGGTAATCCTTCACGTCCCTATTGTTGTCTATTACTGGTCGAGTGGTATTTGGTATGGGATCTAAACTTGACCATAGCACGAGGGTTGTTCATCTCGTATGTTAGGCTCTAAAGATGACTTGTCACTCAACTTGCGAGCCTGTTTACTGCCACCATATCATCAATCAAGACACCTCTAAATCTCGGCTCATATAGCATAGATGGGCAGAAAATCAGATCTGAATGTTAGAAAGTGAAGTGAGATTTCAAAGCCTTTTCTAAACTTCTTATGAACATTTACACCATCCTCGTTGTTGGTTATAAAAACATTTATATGGGATTTGAGGCAATGAAGGATGGGTATAACCAATGAAGAGGTTGGATAACTGTCTCCACTGATCTTGGTGGTCAGCTAGTGGCCCAAGAACCTCTACAATGCCTGCCGCTTGCTTCCATTCAAATGCAGTGAGGACTTCTGAAGTGGCAAGTTCAGCTCCAACAGCTTTCCTAACAGCATGTTATACTCTTTAGACCACCTTGTAAATACGAACTGAATTAACTCTAGTATTTTAAGTCCCATCTCTTCTATTACAGTATGTAATCTTTTCCCTGTGGATGGACTACGACTGTAATGTTCCACAATTGCTTTTGCCTTTGCCAAAAGCGTACAAACGCCAGGACATTCTGCTTTGGCACCATGGATAGTCAATTTTAGGGAATGGGCAAAACATTGGAATTAAATTAACGAAAGTTTGGAGCATTGTTGCTGGCACAATATATTGGAAGTGTATATTCATTTAAAGCAATGTCCCATTTCCATACAGCCTTGTGCAGTGTAGCTGTGATGTTCACAGCTGTGTGTGATTAATTTAGTCCCGAGCTCAAAGTCTGGTTTTAAACAATAACACCTCATACTTATGTAACTGTCATGTGCACATAACGTCCATCCATCTGAGGTAAGTTGGGGTGAATCATTAATAAGTTGATATTTTAAATCTTTTTTTTTCTCATCATATAGTGCTGGCACATAGTTTTGCGAAAATGTGGTGCGGCAAGGAACTTTGTAGTTGGGCACCACAAGTTTCATCAAGTTGATGACAAACTCGTATGGCAAGAAACTCATTGCCAACATTTTGTGTGCTACTGGGCTGCTCGTCTGCTTGATCAAACATTTCTGAAAGGCACCTTGAATTATTGACTGAACTAGTGTGTCTTTTTTTAGGAATCGAGGTAGTTTCAATTTCTTTGCCACTTACTCTTTCAAATTCAATGAATGAGATGGATGCATCTCTTGATGGTTTGAAGTATTTTTGTTGTGCCTAGAATGGAGGTTTTTTTATAATTAAAAACTTGAAATTAAAAATATATTTTTATCAGATAAGAAATATATTAGGCTTAAATGCATTAAAATAGTTATATAGTCCTAGCATCCAACCTAATTTAAACTTGAGAGATTAATGAAATAATTTGCTAAATCCTATATTACTGTTCAATCTAACATATTAAAATAAAATTGTAAAGAAACTCCAGCACATGTTCTAAATAAGCTATCAGTTATTTTTATTTCAGTTTTAAATTAAAAAAACAAAAAGGTAAATCTTTTAGTATTACGAGAAAAATATGCATTGTTTTAAAAAGAAAAATGTGTTTTCTATTAAAGCAATTAAGTCACCCGTTGGTGTCTTGTAATTTTTTTCAGGCATATATTACACTGGGCTGTTTTCTTATCAGAAGCTCTTGTGAAAAATCCACATATTTCATTATTATTTTTTTTTTGTTTCTGACATTTTCATAGATCCAACCAAAACTATTAAGAAGTTAAAAAGAAATAAAGTATAGAAGCATAGAATTCAAGATGAATTATGAAACTGTTAAATAAATACATCAAGGTGGCTACAAAACATATTTTACAAAATTCCCTGACTTTTCCAGGCAATATTTTTCAATTTTCTCTGACTACTTTTTCCAGTTTTAATGATGCATGATGACTTTTGTTTTATTTATTATTATCTACTAAAGAAACGGTTTTATCAGTTATTTTAAAAATTAAAATTTTATTTAATTTAGGTATTTTTTAGTGTTTAGTTGCGAAATTAATGGGATATTTTAGAAATATTTTTTAATTCCCTGACTTTTCCTTATTTTTTGTTAAATTCCCTGACTTTTCCAGGTATTCCCTGTCTGTAGCCACCATGTACATATAATCTTTATTAAAGTTTCAAAGTCATATATTGCCAACACGAGGTCACCAAATTTTCCATCAAGTTTTTGGGTTAATGTAAATTGATTATTTAATATTTAATTTTCAAAAGTATAATTTAAAATTGAAACAAAATTTCATCAGTAAATGGTAAAATGTGTTTACTTTTATTATGTCCCAAAATTAATTTTTTCTACTATCAAGTTTTTAATTTTATCTCTATGCACATGTATCATAACATTTTATGCTGAGCTGAGCAAATAAACAAGAAGTTCCTTTCTATTCATTTCAGTAAAGGATTTACTTGAAAAAAATTATGCAAAATTCAAAGCAAAAATTTGGATTTGAAATTGTATATTGATTCTTTAAATAAAATAGAAATTATTTTAAATCTTTATCACATGAATTTTGGTCATGTGGCGGTGAAAATAATTGAATGTATTTATTTTGTGAATAAAGAACAGGTCATGTTGCAATGAAGATAGCAGACTAGTGAACTTGTTTAACTATTGAAAGTTATTCAATATTTCATCAAAACAAACTATTTAAAATGTACAAGTTATTTATTAAGAGAGAATAAGAAATAAATACTTACCGGGACATGTTTTTTAACAAAAATATTGTGATCGCTATTTATTAAAAATGGTCACTAATCTCAGTAAAAGTATTGTAAAATAATAATTATGTTCGAGTCACAATCAACTAGTCATTTTATAACCATGTCATTTTGTGTCAATACATCAATATTCAAAATTATCGAAATAATCAATATTTAACCTATAAATCGATAGGGCCCCCATTTTTCGTAAGGTAGACAAATGAAAATAATATGTATTATAAGTTTATGTCTCATACATATTAATAATTATTATTTTATAATTTAAAGTTTTATTTGTTTTGAATAGTGAATTGTGTGTGGTAAACTTGGATATAATATTAAATATGTGTTAAGTCTTAGATATTGTCATATAATATATTAAACAACATCTAAGAATGGTTAGAATTAAAAATACTTCTATTTTTTTGCCAAAGCTTTGAATTTTTCTAAGTATATATATTTTTTCCAAGTCAAAGTTGAAGCTTCACACACCTCTACTGATCTAATACTTGTTTGTAAAAAAAAATACTAATTTTAGCAAGATAGGTCCAACAATAATAAAAAAAAATACATGCATACAAAGTAAGCTTACCAATATTAATAAATATTAAAATAGTTCAAAGTAATATTATTTTTACTCAAACTGTGTATGCAACTATTGACTTATGAATAGATGTATTAATTTAATGTGAATATCTTTATGCCTTTATGTTTCCCTTCATACTAATATACCTTCTTCTAGCAATCCTTTATGTATGATAGTTATTTTAGTAATAAAATTTGTTCTTCAGGTAATCTCTAAGAGATTTAATTAAAAATAATTATTGAATAAGCTACACAAACAATATGATGTCATGTAAATATTAATGCCTAGGAAATGTGTGTTTTCATATCATTTATGTTCAGCTTGTTTGTTATACAATTAATTTATTATAGTTAAACAGGTAATATCTAATATTAAATGTCCCCAACAATAAATATTGGATTAACAAAACCAACGAAACCTGCTTGTCCTCAGACTTGAGACATCACAGCAGGTGGTGTTGGCCCAGTGCACTCAACATTTCTCAACTTTGTGTATAGATGTGCGAAGTGGGGTGGAATGAATAAACAAAAAACACATTTTGACTTTGAGAATTGCGATTAGTATGCTCGACTGGGACAAATGAGTTAAAAGAGATTTGCGGTGGAAGAAAATATTTTAACTATTGTAAGTAGGGTGACCTGGCGGTCTAGGGGTAAGGTGTCAGACTTCTGTGCTGGCGGCCGGGGTTCAATCCTCGGTCCCGGCATAGATTTATCTGATTACCATACCCTTCCTTCACCTCTGACAAGACATCTTGTGAATGTATGGAATGCCAGGCCTCCACCGTGGTTCGGATCCCACGTTAAAATGTAGGTCCTTCATTTCATCTCACAATCACCCTACCATTACACATTAGCGTAAGTGCGTGTAGCCCGGACGGGTAGTAAGATGCGGTGCTAATAATAATAATAAAACTATTGTAAGTAAAAATTGCGTTTATTTTTAGTGAATACATAAATATTCCACAAATTTGATAAAACTGTTTGACCTTTCCCTGTTTTTTAGGTCAATGGACACAGTATAATAAGTAAACTTTTTAACAATGAGAATATCTACCTAATTATTAAATGATTTTATAATAGAAATTGATAAAAACAAAGAAAACAGAAAAATATGCTAAGTGTAAATCTAATTAAGAAAAACCACATGCACTAAGATACTTAATTTTAAATTCAAAATGGAGTAGTTTAGGGTTTTTGTAAAGTATAATTCTTCTTCCCTTTTTGTTTGATAAAGGTAACATCGCCAAAATATTAGTCTATTTGTGTTTAAATGTGTGTTTGGGTATTTTTACTAAAGAAAACAAAAGTAAGGCATTGGATCGCATTGGAATTTTTTGTTCATATTATGTATTTAACTATTTCCTAACATATTCGGAAAAAAATCAATCATAAATACGCACAAAACATTTCACACTTAGTAATATCAAACTCAATATATCAATATGATTACCTTCGAGTCTTACAAATAGCAACATCGAGATAGTCAATTATCAACTTAGGGATGGTTAAACCAAATAACAACAACATCGAGATAGTCAATTATCAACTTAGGGATGGTTAAACCAAATAACAACAACACCGAAATAGTCAATTATCAACTTAGGGATGGTTAAACCAAATAACAACAACACCAAAATAGTCAATTATCAACTTAGGGATGGTTAAACCAAATAACAACAACATCGAAGACTAAACTACTATCAAATATGTAGAAGGGAATAACAATTAAGAAGATATAATTTTGCCAAATATTACCGCCTGTAGCAAGGTCCATATATATTAATGTCCTTGTTTGGACCTAGCGTGAACTCTTTTAAAAGCTGTAAACAAAGAATTGATCTATAGAAATTTAGGTATCGTAATGTGTAAAAGTAGAAATTGTGATTTTTAATGTCAACCTCAAATATCTTGAAAACACTCATTTTCCCTGTGATCCATTTTATATCTATAAAATAAGTAAAAACTAATACTATTCATATAAATGGCAGCCCTAGTAGTGTGCTATTACTAGTGTTACCGTGTTGAAAATTATATTTCATGATGCGGTATTTGCCGAATTATAAAGAAATTGTGTTTATTTAGAAAAAAAGCTTGAATTCATGTTTTTTGTGTGAGAACAGTAGAATTCATGTAAAAGTTTGTTTTATCGCAAATGCAAACTTTGCATGTCCCTACATATGTGTGTGAAAGACGTGCCCACTCTTTTCCTCCTTCAGCTCCTCTCTTGTATGCTCACTCCTGCAGTCATACATAAAGTGGTTGAACTTGGTAGTGGAATCTCTTCGTTTCTAAAGAGGAAAGAGTAGCGAATATTCCTATCATTCTCTCACTCTTTCCAGCTTCTTTACTGGCTTAGACATTCTGTATGTAATCCCTCACTCAACGTTATAAATGCTTTCCCTTAATGCCGACTTGTCAAACGACCTGCCACAGGATTAGTGGAGCTTGGAACATGTAAAGGACAAAACCAGCATTCCAGTTTGGTAGAAGCCAGATTGAATCGAATATTCAAACAGTCACTTTTAGAGTTTTGTTGCACTCCTGTAGGTAATTGCTTAGGGAGCTGGCTTTGTAGTATTTAGATGCCAAGTGGCCATCTTAGTGAGCTCTTCCCAATGGCAAAGAAAATTCTGCCAATAAAGTATGTAGGAAAAAACTCCAGGGGAGGCCAACAAATAGATAGCATACAAAAGAAAGTGTACAAGTGAGAGGAGAAGAATGGACACAATTAAAGGAGAAAGAATGGTGGAAGGATAGAGGATGGAGAATTAAACTAACCCGACCACAGGCTGGAAACAGCTGATGATGATGATGATGATGATGATGATGATGATGATGAGCTCTTTAGGATTTAAAAGTTTTCTCTTCACTGGGAAGAACTCAAAACATTTTAGAGTTTAGAGAATACTGCTGAACTTAGCTAATGAACATAGGATAAAATATTTTGAATATATATTGCATTAAATTATACCTGGTTAGTTATTAAATGATAATTTTTAAACTTTTACATAGTGAAGAAGCTAAATAATTATGGTTTTATAGAAAAATGGCTACTTCAAAGTTGCAAACATGAAATTCAATAACATTTTTTGTATCAAAATTTAATTTAAATTTTCTCCATAGCATAAAATTTGACTCAACCATACATTGGTATCTTATAATAGTTGGTAGAAGTTAGTTACCAGGTGACGTGGAAGTAGGTCCGACACATGCCCGCATCACAACCGATACACACTCCTGTGCGAGCAAAATGTCCGTCTTCGCACAGGCAGCAAGTCTTGGCCCCCCACTTGCTGTAGGGCATCTCAAACAACGTCACACTCGACAACTTGTCCACTTCTCCAAATGCCACTCCAGGGATGTAAAGAGCACACACCAGGTGCACCCACTTGCCCACATCTGTCTCTTTGAAGATCCCACCTGGACACCAAAACAGTCAATATGTATATGTAGAGACGTGCTAAAGGTGGGGTTATTTCTAGGGGAAAAGTAGTGTTACATTTCTCAAAAAATATATTACATGCTGAAAGCGATATTATTAGAGGTAGGATCCCGAACCCTCAGGAAAAGGTCAGGAATTTGTCAGTTCCCATTGGTTGGTGGGTGATTCACACACTTTAAGTTGACCCATGATGCATTGCAATACTTTAAAACAGCTGATTATCAACATATTTTATTTTCTAGTAGACAAACATATATTTTATATCATTTTTACAAATTATAACGCTGTGTTGTGGACAATCCAATACATCGATAAACACGTTTTACATTAACAGGCTATTTCAAATCTCCTCACAACGGCCAACAAAGCTGTCTGCTAGCTTCTGGCTGTAAAGCGCATGGGTTGATAAATGCGCATGTGCACTAATTTGAGATGGTTGGTTCTTCTGTGCCTAACAACTTGAGCAGAGTGGACAAAGTAGAGAATAGGCTAACTTCAGCGGAATAGCGTGACCACGTTTCTGTTCTGCGCTAGTTTTTCAGCAAATGTGTGAATCCACATTTATTCTTTGTTCTTTAGCAACTTTGGTGATTGGGATGAGGAGGAGATTTTTTACCATTTGTGGAGAGACAGACAAGTTGGGAGGTGTGACTCATTGTGCTCCGTCTACAAACGAAAGAGCTTGAAAGATGTAGAGAAGGGGTGTGGAAATGAGAGGAAGGGGAGGGAAGAAAGTAGCATGGCAAGTTCAACCAGAGATTAGCGTATCACCTTTAAGGGATGTCAAACCTAGAGAGAACATTTTAAAAAAAACTAACTTTTAAGGGGTTTCAAACATAGATAATATGTTGTAGTTTCATTCTTAGCGCACATTGAAAAGGTGCAAAACATCATCCTATGTAATATTTTTTGCACTATGCAATGTTGCAATTAAATACAAAATACCATTTTCAAAAGAAATTAACAATTAATAATTCTCATCAAAAAGTTAATAAATTGACCTATTTGATTAGTATTATTTGATAGTAGTTCAATTTTTGATATTTGATTTGATAAAAAAAAAAGCTATTTGCACACTTCTATTTATTTCATTATGTTATTTTTATTATTTTTATTATCTTTAGCAATATTTTTTTAGCACCACGTCTTATAGCCCGTTCCAGTAATACGCCCCAGTACTAACGATTTTAGTGTGTTAGGAATGAGAAAAAGTATTTAGATGAGGTGTACCCGCATTTTCGTGAATAGAGCGCGGGAAACATTTAGGAAAACTACATTCAGTACACTCGGCCAGGATCGAACTACGATCTTCCCGTCAGCGGCAGTCTAATCTATTGTGAGAGTGATAACTTAGACCAGGGGTCCCCAAACCTATGCCCGCAGGCGTCATGGTGCCCGCCGAGCCTCTCCTCTTGCACCTGCATGTCACTTTTTGACCCCAGCTGAAAATTTCCTGACCAATAATTTTGATGTCACTTTTCGGACAAAAATCAAGTTTGTGTTTATCTTCAGGTATGCTGTTCTCAAGAAGTTGGTGATTGAAAGCCCAGCCCCTCTCATTCCACTTTTGTTGCCAGCTCATTTACAAAGTGTACTTTTACTCGGAACCACCATTTTAATAGCTTCAAGCCGAATGGTTTTTGCTTTTTCCTAATCTCCCTAATCCCACCCTAATACTTCCTATTTCCTTTGTAAATATCTTGGCTTGATTACCCAGCTTTGTTGCTTGAATAAACACAGAATAAATATATATTTTTAAAATGTACCTAAGCACTGAAATGGTGGTAATTAAATATTTCCTTGTGTCTTTATTTTGGCCTTGTTAAAACCGTAAATAAGGGAGTATATTTTTATTTATTTTTTGTCAACTTGGAAGGGGTTGAACCCCCCAAGGTGCCTTGAGTATTATTCACAACCACATGCAACGTCACAATCTCTGTTGGAACCTAACATGGCAGTTGACTGGCCGTGTGTGTAGCGTAGAGGCTGACCTCTGAGCCTGGCGGGAGTTAGTAGCTACTGTGCAGTTTCATCGTAGTTCATGCTCTATTCCTAGTTAAATACTCATACTTTTGGTCTATTATATTGTTGGCTTTTCATACTTTTTTTTTAATATTTCAACTTTTAATCCCAAAATGAGTGTGTCAAGCAAAAGAAAACGAACGTATAACTTTAAGGCTGACTGAGAAGAGTCGTATTGTTTTGTCAATTTTAAAGTTAAATGTGTTTGCTTGTTGGGTGGAAGTATTATTTCAGTGCCAAAAAAAATTAATGTTGAACTTCACTTCCAGACTAATCACGCCGAATTAGCTATCTACTTAGATCTAAATTAAGAAAAAAGAAACTAAATCAACTAAAATCAACTAAAATCAAACCTAACTGCCCAGCAGTTGATTTTCACATAAAAATGCCATTATTGCTTTCAACATTTAGCACTTTCTCAAAAAGAATAAAAAACCATTCCAGAGTGGGGAGTTGTTAAAAGAGGCCTATTTGACTGGAGCTGATTGCTTGTTTGAGGGATTTTATAATAAGTGTGAGATTACATCAACGATTCAAGACTTACAGCTATCGGATAACACCATTACAAAAAGAATACATGCAATTTCAACTGACATGCAAACTCAGCTAAAGAATGACTTGGAAATATGAGAATGGTTCTCAATACAATTTGACGAGTCAACAGATATAGCAAGCCAAGCACAGTTAGCAGTTATGGTGAGAATGGTATTTAATGATTTCACTACAAAAGAAGAGCTATTGATAATATTTCCAATGAAAGGATAAACAGGGTCAGATACCTACAACACATTCAAAACATGTACCAAGCCAATAGATATATCTCTGCACAAGCTATCTGCGATGGTGGGTAATATCAATGGATTTGTTGCTCTGTGCAAGAAATATGAATCATTTCCGAACTTTATGTTGTACCATTGTATTTTTCATCAAGAAGCCTTGTGTAGCAAAGTACTTTCATTTAAACATGTTGTAACCTCGTTACAACAACCTATATAATTGAGGTTACATTACTCACCACCCTGGCCCCAGTTGACTTGTCTCAGCAAGACCACGGCTATGCGACAACTCCCGGCACTATCTAATACCTGACTGAACCGGGGCCCGTAGTTCATTCCTCATCGCTGTTAAAAAGCCGGGCCCAGAAAAAAAATAAAAATAAAATGCATAAAAGGTCATGGTAAAGCTAAGTCTTTGCGTGGTTAGAGTAAAACCAAAATTTCAACTTTTAAATTGTGCATTCCATTGGGGATATTTGGTCCCCAAGTTTTCGTGTAATTTCTGCATATCTGCATCACGGATCTCTTTCAAAACCTCTTTGTATCGGCAGTTTGGTCGTTTGTTAACAGATAGTGTTGTTTGCTGGCTCTACATATTTTAGTATAATGTAGAGTTTAATCATCTAGTTATTGATTAATAGCTTATTTAATATTGTTGCTACAATTTTGAGTTTATCAACTGTTAGTTTGAGATAAGGCCACAAGGCGGCGAGATACCTTTATGGTCATTGCTTTGGTAAATGTTGTACCTGATTTACAGTGCACGTAGTTAGGCTTGAGAACGCCTGAAGGCGCTAAATACTATTTACTTGTTTGTTTATCCTTTGATTTGTTGGCCGCCTCCAGATGAAAAGAAGGGCCAGTAACGAGTTAATATTTTATCATTTAGATAGTAAACTTACAGCCACTTGGCCTTGTGTTTCTTCGGCATCTTTGGTTCACAAGTTGAATTTGTGTGCCAGCCATATGGCGGCAGCATTATTAAACATTGTTTCCACATATTTGTGATTGATTACAGATTATTTTGTCCTGTTCAGATTTACGAGGCTGATGATATGATAAAGGCATATCATCTCTTATTTAGGCAAATTAGGAGCTGCTAATTGATTGAGCCGTTGATTGATGTTATATATTTTTTAGGAATGTATCCCTTATTAAATATTCATATCAAAATAGAGCTCATGCAATACTGTTTGATATTGCCAGTATATTGTATCATGACTGGTTTAAGATAAATGGATAGAAATAGTTTGTAAGGTCAATTTAGAATTTGTTGTATCGAATGTTTTGAGCCGCCATTTATTGGCGAGAGTAGACATTTTTGTGAATGTTATATATCAGTTGATGTGAAGTAGTCCAGAGAACTTGCAGCTCACCAGGTTACTTGAACTCTACATCTGTCATGTAATAAGAGTTTGCTTTGGCTATAACTATTTCTAATGTTCATAAAACCTTGTATACTTATTAACTCAGGTCCTTTCTCTTGAATGTTCATTTTAAACAAATATCGTGCTTCATATGAAAACTGATTTCACCTTACACATTTAAGCTGTCTGATCGAGTCGTATATCTGTTATTTAAATTAAAAAACTCTCTTGTTATCTCCTTAACTATTATTTCTGAGTGAAGAGGGGGGGAGGGGGGGGTTTCAATGTTATGAAAATAGTTGTAAAAATAATCAACTATATTAGAGCAGCACCTGTGCAGCATTGACTTTTCAAGGCCCTATTAAAAGATTCTGAAGATGAACAGCCCGATCTCATCCTTCATACAGAAGTATGGCTCAGTAAAGGTAGAGTTCTTACAAGATTTGTAAGCTTGATTGAGAAGATAAAAAAAATTCTCAGTTCCAAAAATTTGAATTACAATCAACTAAGTGATTTTTACTAGTTGGTGGGTTTGGGTTTTTTCACAGACGGGGAAAAGATTAATATGTATCTCAAATGATGAGCTCTGTGAACTCATTTAAAGCTAAACTGGCTCTGTGGATGTCTCATGTGCATGTGTCTCATTCATTTCCCAACTATGAAGAAAATGTTTAAGGACAGTGAATTTGTTATTCACCTTCAAGTGCTTCAAGGTACAACAGAGTTAGCTGAATCCACTAAAACACTTATTCAAGTAAGACCAGAAGAACTAGAGATAGAGATTGTGGATCTTCAGAATGCAGGATTGCCACTAATTTATAAAAGTAAATTCCCTGACATTTCCAGGTTTTCCAGACAAAAATATAATAGTTCCAACAACGCAATATAATGTGGCAGGAATTACAAGGTAGCTTAGAATAGCTGCACACACATTGGCATGGAGAGAATGGGTAAACCACCCAAATGCACCTAACCAGGATTCAAATCTCAACCTTCCTGTCATTACATACAACGCAAGTAGTCTATACCCCAACTCCATAATTAATGATAACCACGTTTACTAATGATAAAAAAAAAACTTTAGGGCTTGGGCCCATCATGAACAAAAAAAAAATTAAAAATCTTGTTTATTTGAAGCTTTTTTTCTGGAGTATAGATGCATTACTTTTCACACATTTACACAAAACATTTTATTTCTAGTTGTAAATAGTGGGTGGTTGCAAGACAACGCTTTGGACTTCAAAACAAATACCACCGCATGTCATTTTATAATTGAGAAACACTAAAAGAAATTTGTATTTGAGCATGCACAAAGGGTCACTAAACTGAAAAAGCAAATTTGCAATTCTTTTGATATGTTAAATAAACCATTTTGCTATAACGCCGTAACATAATTATTAATTAAAACATTATTTTTTTAATAATTAAGTTGCAAATGATATAGAAAATAATGATAAAGCACCGTTTTGTCACTATTTTGGAACTAAGAATACAAAAGATCAATACCCGCATATATAATCCGTGTCATATTGAAGGCTGTGCAGACGCTTTCTCACAACTAGAACCGTGACCAGTGCACATACGCTGATGTTTACACATGTGCAGATATTCTTGGATTAGGTAATGCTACATTATAGGAATAGCAACTGTGAAGTTCAAAAATTACAAATGCAATTTTAATTAATTATCAAGCAGAAAAAGCAGAAAAATATTAATGTAAAAATAGGTTGTTAGCAAAATAATTTAACACTTTTGAAATTTTGACTTTATATTGTAAAATTCCGGTCAATTTTAGGAAATTTGAGAAATTCTCTAACGTTTCCCTGTTTTCAAGACGAGTGGCAGCCCTGAGAATGGCATGGTGCCAAGAGAACTTTTGGAATTTAGTTGGGAGAAAAAGTTTCCTTCCTTGAAAAGTGCAGCATCCAAGATAAAATCTGTTTTCGGTTCCACATACTTATGTGAATCATGAACACCATAAAATCAAAGTACAGATCTTGATGATTGTTTACGAACAGGAATATCATCCTATGCTCCGAATGATGAAGTACTGGCTGATGAAATGCAGTGTCAAGGATCACATTGACTTTTGGTTTGGTAAAAATTGTTTCAATTGCTTAAACTGGTTTTAGATTAACTTTGCATGTGTAACATTTGCGTTATTTTAAATTTGAATTTAAAAAAGAATTTTTAAATTTTAAACTCACAATTTTTTTTAGTAATATGTATTTGTGTGTTTTATTTGCATTATGAATTATGTTTGGCTGTACATTTGCCTTGAGAGAGTAATTTGTGCCCAATGCACTACCGTTAGTTATGAATGTGATCTAAGGTACAAAAAAGGGTGAGGACCTCTGCCTTAGACTATGCAGCCACCAAGGCAGGTTTTAATAATACAGTAAAACTCCAATTATCCTAGCTCCAGTCAACTGGATCACCAAATATCCTGATCATTATCAGGAAATAAAAACTACATTAAAAAAGGAAAATAATGTAATGTACAGTACTGAAATGTCATGCTGCATCATCGCGAATGGTATTCACCGGTCGGCCACCCTGCCATTTTAGGGCTCCCCCCCCTGTTTCAAATCTATTGTATTGTTGTTTACAGTAGAAATAAGTTTAAACTTACTATATTTTTTTTACTACAGTATTATAATGTGATTCATATTTGCTGTGTTATTGCAAAAACAATAAAAAAAAGTGATTTTAGAGTAAATTTTGCCTTTGAAACAATGCCAAATAGTCTAGATAACCTGGGTCGGGGGATTGGGCGGTGACGATCAATTTTTCTTTAAAAGGCAACCATTACCTCTTTGTCCATTGGCAGCAGTGTAAAGTGTGAAATGTGTTCTTCTTTTCATTGTAAAGGCCATATTGTGTGTTTCTATCCACCTTCCCTATATCTTCTTGCAAATATAATACAAATACCTCATAAAGCGAAAAGAGGTTTTCCTTAAAGAGTTTTATAAATAGCAATATCGAAATAATCAATTATTAATACGGATGGACAAGAATGACATTTTTATATTGGGATCAGAACAGGAATAAGAAATTATAAAAATGACGCTTTAGATTAACTCTAGATTAAAAATATATACAATAAAACCTGTCTGAAACAGAACTCAATGGGAAAAAAAAAATCTATTTAGTCAGGTTTCCATAGTAAATGTTGTTCATTTTCACAAGATTCCCTTATATACAGGGTCCATTTTGGGCAGGTTTTACTTTGTTTTTATACTAATTTGCTAATACTTGTAAAAACTTTGACATCACTAAATATAATACAAATATATCATAAAAACATAGATAGGGATGTGCAAATAGAATTTATTAAAAGATAGCAAAATTTTGAATAATAAAAATCGAATAGTAAATTTTTAATGCATTATTTTTATTAGTATAACTCAATGAGGCAATTTTATTATATTTGGAAGAAGGTACAGGAAAGGTTGGATAGAAACATATAAAAGGGGGGACAAACACAATATGGCCTTTACAATGAAAAGAAGAACACAGTTCACACTTTACACTGCTGCGTTCCTATCTGTGTTCTATTATTCTTTACCATTTTCCATTTTTTTCCCTTTTGTATTTTTTGGTTTTCTCTTTTAGGAAGTTGCGTTGCCCGTTTCACACTCCTCCCTGATGAGTTCCGATAGAATGAAACCTAGGTCGGGGGATTGGGCGGTGACGATCAAATTTCTTTAAGAGACATCCATTACCTCTTTGTCCATTGGCAGCAGTGTAAAGTGTGAACTGTGTTCTTCTTTTCATAACAATAAAAACAATAAGCAGTATTTATTTTTCGCCTAAACTCTTGCCTTGCCAGGAAAGGGTCTTTTCCTGCCCGACACTCCAGAATGAATAAATTCCTGACATTTTCCTGAAGATTCGGTATCTCCATTCACCCCTAATTATCAATTTTTGTTTGTACCTAATAATAACAACACCGAAACATGTTATCAAAGGAGAAGGGAATAAGAATTAAGACGATATAATTATGCCTGTAGCAAGATTCGTATATTAATGTCCTTGCATGGACTTTCAGAGTAAAACCTAAAATTACCTGAGTTTGGACACAGTTCACAGGTTGGGTTAGTGACGCCGGCTCTACAAGCCTCACAGAACCATGGTTCAGTGCTGCACGACGAGACTGTACTCGACACACTGGCCGTGTCAGACACACCGTAGCAGCCTGCAATCAAGTCAACAATGCCAAGAAATTAGGGCTCTGCGAGTACTTGGGATTTTGAGTCAAGCTTGTCCTTTAAGCTAGAGACCGAGATCCAAAGTTTTGTAAGCTCGTCATTTTCGAGCTTTCACTCGATGTAATTAGTAATCAATTTTTAACATTCAATAGTAAGCATAGTCTATGTAATTGAGATAATATTGGCATTTCCACTTATAATCAATTCAATTACTTTGAAAAATTGTTAAAATTAATACCAATTTTAACATTAATATCGTAATAAAGCTTTAAAACTACTTTCAGTCTGTAAATTTATTCGATATTGTTGTCCATTTTGTATTATCCTTAATTAAAGTTGTTTACTTGTATTGCCATGACAAGACAATGAAAATAAAAATAGCTAAGTAGATTACTAGTTAAATGAATGATTCTTTTTACTATTCTTACCTGGTCCCTTTCTAAAATAATAATTTGATAAATTAAAAATTTAATATAAAGAATTTATTATTATTATATTGAATGCTTTAAAACTTAAAATATTTAAAACTCGTATTAATTAATTTGTTTAACTATAAAACTAACACTAGTTTAGTTACCATTTAGTTATAAAATTATGTTGGTTAACCTGTCTGAAATCAACATAATGTTGATCTTACTTATTGCAATACATAGTTTACCAAATGACCACATTTACATTTGCTAAAAATATTATTTTAATCATATTATTTTTATTTTTAAAGTATGAGCATCAACTTTTATAAGCATTAAAAAATTAAATTGATATAAATTTCTCATTAATATAATGTCTCAAAAGAGCAACTGCAACTGTGCATGGAAGAATGGAAATGGAACAGAAGACGTGATAACTGATTATACTAAGGAATAATAAATGAAATACAAAACATTTCTGTTTATGATTCTTACGTTTTCTTATAGGGTAAATTAAGTTAATGAAGGATGTTATGGGGAAATATTAGCTTATTAAAACGTCAATTTTATTAACTTTTTATCGAGACAGTGTAGAAACACTCTACAATAATGTAAAGTGATAGTGAAGGAAGCCAACCTGGAAGGAAAGTTAGGTTAGGCCTGGAATTAGACAAATACACTTCTCTATTTCTTCTTACATTTTTACACTTCCCATTTCTTCAAATTTCCATAGTTGCAAATTGTTTTAAATTTTCGGCATTATGTATTTTTCATATGAAGAGACATTAATGAAAAAGTGATATTTCCAAAAATTCCAAATAATGTACAATTGTGTAAGTTTTGAAGAAAGGAAAGTGTAAAAGTTTCGGATAACATGAAAAGAGAGGTGTGTTTGTTTATATCTAGGGCTAGCCTAACTATCCTTCCAGGTTGGCTTCCTTCACTATCACTTACTTTACATCACTGTACAGTGTTTCTACACTCTCTTGTTATACATTTACAAGCCATCAAGCAATTATTCATTTTATTACTTTTTTAATAATTGTTAGTGCAATTTTAATGTCCTTAAACACATTAGTGTTGAAACCATTTTATTATTTTTTCTATTAGACAATATATTTTTATTTGAGTGTTGGTCTTATTTTTAAGTTGTGTTTTTTAAGTGTTATTTCTAATTTTAAATCCAATTTTCCGCAAGTATTTATATTTATAAAAATGAGTGTCATTCATATTTTAAGAACATGTGTTTTAGTATATTTTTTAAACCTCAAATTTTAAAGATGTGATATTTACATTTAAAATAAACAAATATATACTCTTTAACATTTTAAAATTATGAATATACTCGAACTCTGAAGCTTTTAGAAATACTCTAATGACTTGAATGAAAAAATCTTAGAATAAATCACTTTGGTTTGTTGATCGTTGGTATGGGAATTACAAATATCCTCAAGATTTCATGGGGAAGTTTAATTTTACACGTCATTTATATTTTGATTTTTTAATTAAAAATATATCGATATTGAAATATTTTGTAATGTCACCCAATCCAAGTGGTCGCAAGGTCTAAAGAGCTACTCTCATACTAGACTAGACTGTTGATGATGGAGAGATCGATGTTCGAATTTCGGTCGGGTGTAATGAATGAGGGTACACTTTCTGTAAATATAGCCTTCCTAATCCCTAAAACCATTTTTGTAACTAGTACATAAATCATGTTCTGAAAATTGAACGATGACATCTAGACAAGGGAATCGAACCCGGGACCTTTGGCTTAGTACACCAATGCTATAACCATTGAGCTATCCAGGAATCGTCCCGTGTCCAGGGTCATTCTTCCCTCATATGTTAAGGCAGAGTCTATGATGGACGTGAGGAAATCGTCAGCTACAAATGTGTGATTCTATTAAGATCAGAGCTATCAGATAACACAGCCACCCTCGACTCGGTGGTTGGCTTCATGCTGCCATTTGTACAATTATTATGAGGAATATAAAGTTGACATCTTTTGCTCAATATCTTTTTCAAACCAGACCACTAAATTTTTTATAGCCATATGACCCGCAATATCAAAAAGATTGTGACCCCTGCTCTACTATATAGACATCACCAAAAAATCATGCATGAACACATAAACTACATAGGTGTTTGGGTTTACAAATGGTTGGCCAGTGACATTTGAAAGATCTATATAACTTCTTGTCTGATTAAGCTTTGATCTGGATGGGGTGAGGCTTTCTTCTTTTCCTTTTTTAGGATTTTAATTGCCAATGAAAAATGTTTTATTATCAATACAAAAAATGTCCATACAAAGGTTTTTGACAAAATGAGGGAAAAGAGTCCTTTTGATGCACAGATTAATGTTTTATAAATGTCTCATGTTTCCTCTACAAGGAACTGGGTAATTAGACTTGGTTTCTTTTTATCAATTTTTGTTTGAATCTTCAAAATCTTTTCAGCACTTTAAGCATCCCTTGTGCAAACTGTACTTTGGCCATATTATCGTGTTAGATGGCGGCTTTAATCCTTTTAGCTGTTTCTGACAAAAGGTATTCTTCTGCTTTACTTTTCAAAGCTTAGATTAGTTTCTCTTTTTATTTTGAAAATCCTTTTCTGGTTCCTGAACACTTGTTTTCTCTTAGCCAGTTTCTCTCCCTTACAGTTTATAATTATGACAAACTTATCTTGCCTGTTTTGTAGCTCAATGGTTATGGGTATCAGCTCTGTATCGTTCATACATGACAAGACTGTCAACTTTTCATCCATTCTTCTTGAATTAATTGCAGCACTCTCTTCTGCCACCAAAAGGTTGGATAAAGAAAACCTGCACTCAACATCTGCATTGCAATGACTTAAAGACAAACATGCCTTCACTACTTTAGCTATGCTTTGAGAAAAACTGTCTCCAGTAGTAGTCGATACATTGATCATCTTTTAGTGCCAAGCTTTTTTCCTCTACCTGCACGATTTCCATTTATCAAGAAGTATCTCAGGATCAACATTGATTGATAAGAGATTTCCCAAATTTGTGATGTGACTGCTGTCACTAGACTAGTATTGTCAGGATAAAGGAAAGTCATACCTCAAAATCTCTTTAGAAATAGGAGTGATAGTGACAATATGTTTGTAGGCAGTGATGTAGTGATCTTAAACGTACTTCATGAAAAAATTGTTTGCGTACGTGTCAAATTTTTAAAAATTTCACTAGTCTCATGGCCAAATTCCACTTGTGAAAGTGGTAAGAAATTACTGTTATCTTTTAGAATACTTTCAAGATTCTCAGATGAAAAGAAACAACGTCCTTCTTAGCAAGATGAACAAGAGTTTTGGCCAATTTCCCTAATTTAAATTAAACGACATGTACAAAGGGCTTGTTTTTCTGCCTGTGATATTACTAAACTTATCTTAGTTTTTGTCATAAGATCTTTGAGAAGCTTGGTTATAGACCGATATTTGTGGGTTTACATTCCCTTTTATTCCTTTTGAGGGCTGAACTTCATGAAGTACTCAATCAGAGAATCCCATTGCTCTAGGGCTCTTTTCCCTGTTTCTGTCATTGTCAGCCATCTTGAAGTTACATTTTTCATGAACGTATGTTTAGGTAAAGACAGCTTTGAATATTTCAAACACTAAATTGCTAATATTTGGTCCAAATTCTACTAGAACTTTAAGGAAAGTGTTTTCAACTGTGTGAATCATAGACAAGCCTCAGTCTTGGGGTGCCGCTTACTATGTATGAATTTTATGTATAAAATAAAGTGCATTGAGCAAAAAATTGGTACTAAATAAAATGATAGAATATTAGGAAAATGGTAGAGAACAAATAAAAGTAAAAACACTAACACATATTTACACACACATCAATATTTTGATGCTATTACAGCATCTTCCTCAGGAAGTAGTAGTAGACTGGGACTGAGGACTGCTACACTATCAAGGTGTTAAAATCATTCAATAAGACACAATGTAATATGTCTCGGTTAAGAATGTGGGAAATGGCACATCAAAGTCTAGAAAACCACCCATCACAAATATTCGCTAATTTCAACCCAGAGGCTAAACAAGTACCATCTTACCTTCCATAGAGTAATAGAGAAACATTCAGAGAATTTCATCTCCACCAGAGAAGTTTTCATCCTTACTATGCATGGATTTTATATCCTCAATCATAAGTTGAACTGCTTTATTTACATTTAATCCAATCACGGGAAATGACTGTCTAAATAGCCGAGCATTGTCGATAGTTACGTTGATATGTTGACAAGATTTTCACTTGTTGCCTTGCCCAGGAAAATCATCTCCACTGCACTCTTATTTGATTACTGAAATTCAACTAAGGTTTAACTATAAATTAGAGCTCATTTTTCCTGGCGTTATTAGTGGTTTCATCATACTGGATTGTGTAGCAAGGTAACTAAAACATCTTCAACAATCTTTTCTTTAAAATAAGGTCCAAGACCATCTGTGATCGATTACTTCATTTTCCCTGCATACATAGAAAAACTCTCTGGTACTGCTCGAGGAAACAGCTTGGAATGTACCTATAATTCAATCAGATGAAGAAATTAAAAATTATTGTTAAAGCCTTAATAGCTTGAGAGATTTGTGCCTCGATCACCCCCACATCATCGGCAGTCTCGTCAACTGCAATAGCAGTGAGAACATGTGGTCACAGAAGTGGGTTTCCACATTGTTAACATTTAAAAAAACAAGTCAACATAAAGTATCAAAACTACTATCTCAGAGGTCAACAATAGTCTAGATCTTAAAGAAGAGATACTGCACACAAAAATATGGCAAAGAAGATCACTCCAAGCTACACCATAAACAAGAACACATTTAGAATGTTAGAAGAAATTAAGTCATCCAAGATTTTAAAAATATCGAGGGTTTAATGTACCATAGACCTGCCGGTGTTTAAGAGATGGTGCTGCAATAGCCTGGGCTATCAGACAGCAGAAGCATAGTCTAGCCCTGAGAGGTGTTTCATAAGGACTCAACAGTAAAATAAAATTACAATGAAATCCAAGCCTAAACGAGAAAAAAAAAATTGAAACTAGAACTTCAACTAATGAGAATAAAAATGAGGAAAATTGACTCGCTAAAAAAATAAAAGTAACTTTTAGTCAAAAACGCTGATACATTTGTAGAATAGCTATGACCTTCAGTTGGGTCCTTAGTTACTATAAGACTTTTATGAGCAAACAAATTGTCTTAGTTTCTTCATGTGCATATCTCCCAAACTTACCCTCATGAACTGTGACACCACAGCCATCACATTCCACAATCTCATTCGCATCATCACTGCGATCACCAAGACAGCCGCAACAGATGAGGATTTTAAATGCATCTTTAACATTAAACTGTAAACAAATAATCATATAATGTTTATAATTACATCAAAATTTGCATTTCATGTTTGAACAAATATATTGGAACTGAGAGAAAATAATGTAGGATCACACATGTAAGAGAAGACAATGCAATATGAGACATGTGGGCTAATAACTTACTAGACAACATGTGAGAAGAGGCGATGTATGATGTTGAACCATCGCTAAATAAACCAGCAAACACGAAATATAGGATGACATTAGTAGTAATGAATGTTCACATTCCTCTACTTGAGCAGGTAATAAAAAGTTTGTAACAGTACCTTTTAAAGTAGGGCTGGCTAGTAACTGTTTCTATCATATGATAAAGAACATTAACATTTTGGGTGCTCAACTTGGGCAGGATCAACTTTGAAGATAATGACCAGTAATTTGTCTAGTACTTTAAGAAAACTATACTCTTCTAAGTACTCAAAAATAATTTAAGTCTGTGCAACCAGGGTTGCCAATGTTTTGTTAGTACTTAATTCCCTTTGTTTTTCAGGTTTTCTACAGTAAATAAATACATTATAGATTAGTATAGACGAATGAAGTTTTAATTTTCATGATAGTGAATTTTGTTATGTGACGCCATTTATATTTAAAATAAGATGAGTAAACTTTTATGCAGTTTTGCTAGCCAACTCAATGTTTCAAGGTAGATTAAAAAAGATTGAAATGGTATAGGTACGCAATGATGATGGAAAAAGGAAAGATAAAAAGAAAATGTTAGAAATGAACTATGTGGGAAAAAGGCCAATAAAGAGATGGGAGAAGAAGATAACAGAAAGTGTTCAAGTGAGAGGGGGAAGAAAGGAAGAAGAGGGGTGGAAGTATTAAGGAAGAGGGAGGCAGTTTACCAAATTGACCTAGTCACAGGCTGAAAACAATTGAATATTATTAATACAAGCGTGCGTAAGAACAATGTGTGAATAGTACCCAATAGACTTCTCTTCCCTAGACTACCAAATATACCAGTCTCAATGACACAATAAATATTCCCTGATAGCTTTCAAATGAAGAAATGTTGACACGTCACAACTTACCTGGGTTGTTTGCCTCTGTTTTGCCTGCTCGATTACGTCACCTATGGTCAGACCTTGACAAGATTCTAACTTCTTCACCTTAGATAATAATTCGTTTTCACTTGCATCACTGTCATCATCATCATCCTCTTCATCATCATTATCATCATCATCTAAACATCAAATTAGAGTTATGGTTTTTTTAACAGCTATACCAAATATCCTCAAAAATAGTAATGTGACAAAACACTGAAACTATATTTTAAATGAGAATAAATATTTTAAAAGACAGTAAATTGGGACAAATAATGACTAGATAAACTAATATGAAAACACAAGCACCCCAACTGAAGAAAGTGAGGAAGCTCAAGTTTATCATTGGGCGGTCATGTTTATCATATTTATTGTGTAACCTTAAAAAGACTCGGACTAACAATTCAGAACAAAAGACGTGGCATGCTGACATCAGGGATTCTTCTTTTGTATGACAACACTCAAGCCTATACCACAGCTCGAACTGTTCAGCTGATTCAGCAGTTTGGATGGGAGCTGCTGGACCACCCACCTTACAGCCCAGACCTCCGCCAAGTGGACGCTGCTGGACCACCCACCCTACAGCCCAGACCTCCGCCAAGTGGGAGCTGC
>CABEEJ010002552.1:32783-71487 GCA_901482245.1 Timema douglasi | reverse complement strand
GGATACGAGGTGGGTTAGAAAATAACCCGAGTTCTGGTCTGTATTTTTTTAAGGTTTTTATAACACCGAACATTTTTTTGGACAAAACAGATCAAATATTTTGTACCTTTTAGCACTGTCTCTTACTACCCATCTGTGTTGTACGCCTATGCAGTAGTTACAATAATGTGTACCGAGAAAATAAAGGTTGAATTTAGAGGAAGTGTACCCGCATTCACATGGCAGGAAGTGGAAAATCATTTAGGAAACACAACCTTCAGTGCACCCGATCTTTCCGTTTTCAACAGTCTGGTCTATTGTGAGAGTAGCACCTTAGACCATGTGGTCACCGAGGCGAGTAAATCAAATATTGCTCTAATAGATAAGTTTAGTTAAATTATTATTATTAGCACCGCGTCTTACTACCCGTTCGGGCTATACGCACTTACGCTAATGTGTAATGGTAGGGTGATTGTGAGATGAGATGGAGGACCTACAGTTTAACGTGGGATCCGAACCACGGTGGAGGCCTGGCATTCCTCACATTCACAAGATGTCTTGTCAGAGGTGAAGGAAGGGTTTGGTAATCAGATAAATCTTTGCCGGGACCGAGGATTGAACCCCGGCCACCAGCACAGAAGTCTGACACCTTACCCCTAGACCGCCAGGTCACCGTTTAGTTAAAACTTCTAAACATTGCGTTCTCGAGTGTTTAAAAAAAAATTAAAAAATCTGTCAAGGGTATCTTGTGGTTCGACCTGGACTTTCACTCTTCGTTTAAAAGTTGACAGTCAGATGACACTATGATAAAATTAATGGATATTGCGAGGGGGGAAAAGTTGTATTTCGGTATTAAAAGATAATAAATAAAATGTTTTTAGCAGATATAATTATGTGGTAAGAAAAAAAATCAACTCGAACTTAAGTATTATATAGTGCTATGAATAGAAATAGTAGATAAATTTCTCATTCTTAAATTTATTTGTAATAGAGCACAAGCATAGCGGCATAAGATGACAAATTCCAGGACACCCTTGACAGATATTCAAGAACTGTCAATGTCACCGTGTGAAAAAAATTAAACTTTAAATGTTTCTACTGGAGCAATGTTTGATTTACACAAACACAAAAAAAAAACAAGTTTTGCTTTGAGGACTGCAAAAACACTGGATTTTTCTTGCGCGCCTTACATTCCCGCACCTTGAGTTGCACTCTTTTCCATCCTACCTTAATATGGAAGGTGGATAAAGGAGTGAGGCTTACTTACACCAGAGAAATGTGGGCTCGAGGCTTACTTACACCAGAGAAATGTGGGCTCAAGGCTTACTAACACCAGAAAAATGTGGGCTCGAGGCTTACTTACACCAGAGAAATTGGGCTCGAGGCTTACTAACACCAGAGAAATGTGGGCTCGAGGCTTACTTACACCATAGAAATGTGGACTCGAGGCTTACTTACACCATAGAAATGTGGGCTCGGGGCTTACTAACACCAGAGAAATGTGGGCTCGAGGCTTACTTACACCATAAAAATTGTGGCTCGAGGCTTACTAACACCAGAGAAATGTGGGCTCGAGGCTTACTAACACCATAGAAATGTGGGCTCGAGGCTTACTTACACCAGAGAAATGTGGGCTCGAGGCTTACTTACACCATAGAAATGTGGGCTCCAAAAGTAAACACTTACAGCACAACAAAACATATAACAGAAATTTTGAAAGTGCATCAAGAATTTCTTCTGCTAAAAGGGCATAAATTGCCATAGCCATGGTCATTCACCCCGAATACATCATGTAAACTCTCATAAAGTTAATGAGCTTTAGTGCTTTCTTTAATTTGTGCGCTGCTTGACATTCAAGACCAAACAAGATATTTATTTATTTATTTAGAGCCGCGTCTTACTACCCCTACAGGTTATAAGCTTAAGTACTAATTACACTAATGAAATAGGAATTGGGAAGGTTGAATTTAGAGGAAGTGAACTTGTAATTGTGTGGAGGGAGAGTGGAAAGCCACTTAGGAAAACTACCTCCAGTTCACGAGACAGAGATTCGAACCTCGATCTCCTCGTCCTCAGCAATCTAGCTCATCACAAAACCAGTGCATTAGCCAACTACGCCACCGAGGCGGGTAACCAAGATATTGAATGACCCAAATCACTTACAGATGTCACATATCATCAACTGATCTACAGCCTGTGGTCAAGTCGGATTAGTGAAGGTCAAGTTGGATTAGTGAAGGTCAAATTAGTGAGGAGAATAAAAAAAAAACAATATTAATGTAACCATCTCGTAAGAGAGTTCCATATATAAACATTACATTTATTTTTTTAACATGTGTAAAACCAAATATCCCCGAGTTTGTTTTACTGTTAAGTTCGTAATTAATGGAAGTGTTTGGCCAGAAATTTTTAAATTCTTTGCTTTTTTTTTCTATATTCGTAATTAAATTTCTAGACAACAAAATATCCTCTAATTTCTCAGGTTTTCCTTGTCTGCAAACACCACGACACTATTTTCATATATTGCAGAGTCACTATACAATTATTACTTGTTATATTGAAGCACTCAGACGGGTTAACGACGTAAATCTGTGGTTTCAAATGTGAAAAAGATGGCAGTCATCTAATAAGAAGAAATATTCGCAGCTTATTTGCCCAATTGCCAGGACAGACGTGCGAGTCACACAGAAGTAACCATTTCTTCTTTTTACACCGCGACTTACTACCTATTTAGGAGGTATGCATAATTTATCAATTATACTTATGTATTAGGTGTGAGGAAGATTTAATTCAGAAGACTTGTCCTCGCATTTGTGTGGAGGGAGAGTGGAAAACCATTTAGGGGAAAAAAACCACCCTCGGTGCACCCAAACAGGATTCAAACCCAAATCAGGGTGGCTAAAAAACATTTATACCCGACTTTTCCAGGTTACATTTTTCAATTTTCCCCGACTACTTTTTTTCTAATTTTAACGATGAATGATGACTTGTTTTCTTTATTACTGATCACATATTAAAAAAACTTGTTTCCACTAAACATAAACGGTTTTATTAGTTATTTTAAAAATTAAAATGTTATTTTATTCAGGTATTATTAACTTTAGTTTTAATGATATAACTCTATAAGAAAAACCTCTTTTCGCTTTATGAGGTAATTGTATTATATAGTGTGAACTGTGTTCTTCTTTTCATTGTGAAAGCCATATTGTGTTCGTCCCCCTTTTATATGTTTCTATCCACCTTTCCTGTACCTTCTTCCAAATATAATATAACTTTAGTTTTAGTATTTAGTTGCCAAATTAATGGGATATTTTAGACATATTTTTTTAATTCCCTGACTTTTCCATATTCCCTGTTTTCCCTGTCTGTAGCCACAATGCAAATACACCCATTATCAGCGGACCCGTTCATTATGACGTTGACTCCTTAACACAATGCGACTACTGAAGCCGCAAAAACTATTTTTAATAAGGTGTTAAATGGGGTGTCAACAACAACATCGCACCGCCTAAAATGTTGACAGTCAAACATCTACATAATGAACCGATTCTGTTCAAATAATGACTTTAAAATGAGCCTGTGAACAAATTGTCCAATTTTCATGAGAAGGGACCTTTGAAAAATACCGACATATCTCTTTGTGGCCAACATTGATAGCATTTTACTCTATTATTATTGTTATTTTATAGGTATTAATAATATCTATCAAAAGTGATAGCTCTAGATCACACGGCTTGATGTATCAACCCATGAAAGTTGATCTAGTAGCTTTTCTAGCTGTCAGATTAAGGTTCTTATCGTGAAAATTGGACTATATAATGGGACCTGATTTAACTTGGCGAATCACAGGGTTATTATTACTGGTAGACCAAGGTGAATTTTCATTGTTCATCCAAGGAAACAATGATATCGTTGTTCTGGACATCCCAAATCTATGAGCAGTCTGGAAATACGGAAACATTCATCGATTAGTTTGTAAAGTTATATCAACTTTAAAATAATAATTAAAGAGGGGTGTGTAAATGTCGAGGTCCAAGGTCGAATCTATTTCGCTTGAACTTCAACATGCATCGAATCACATCTGTGAAACATTTATTAAAGGAAGAAGAAAACATAGCTATGTTACAAACAAGTTTTAAATATCTCACTAAATATTAAGGATAAAACCCTTAGATCCTAAAGAATATTCTAGAAAATATCAGATTCAATATTTTTAAAGGAAAAAAAAACCAACCTTTTGAATTGAAATTTGTTTTATAAATTTAACACTGTTTATTGTGGGGTCCCTAATACAATTATAGGCGGGGGGGTAGACGGGGGTGGGAAAGGGGGCGGGAAATTACAACCAGACCTTAAAATATTAATTTAACACTTAAAGGGAACGAAGTTTATTTAACCACTTCGGTGGCCGCATGGTCTAACACACTGCTCTCGCAGTAGAATAGACTGCCGAGGGCGGGGAGATTTGAGGTTTGAATCTCGGTCGGGTGTACTAAAGGTTTTTAATCCATCACTTAATTAATGTTATAGTGAATACAACTTAGCAAAAATTCATAGCATTTAGTTAACTGTATTATATTCAGAGGAAAGTACAGGAAAGGTGAATAGAAAACATATAAAAAGGAACAAACACAATATGGCTTTTACAATGAGAAGAACAACACAGTTCACACTCAAATCATTGACAGTGTACGATTTTTCTTGACAAATATTTTTTTTTGTTCCTTTTGTGTTTTATGCTTTTCTCTTTTAGCAAGTTGCGTTCTGCATTTCACATTCCAACCCGATTTGTTTCGATAGAATGAAACCTAGGTCGGGGAATTGGGCGGTGACAATCAAAAAGAAGCAACCCATAGCTCTGTGTCCAGTGGCAGCAATGTAAAGTGTTAACTGTGTTATTTTCATTGTAAAGGCCATATTGTGTTTGTCTCTTTGATATGTTTCTATCCACATTCCCTGTACCTTCTTCCAAATATATATTACAAACTATTTCTATTTTATATTATTCTGTTGTAATCTTTATTTCCTCTCATGTTCATAATTTTTTTTTTCAAGATTCAAATTTGAGATCAGGGATTTGAAGGTAAACAATCCCTATTTGAGATTTGGATTCGTAAAATAGCGGAGTCGACGAGTCTGCACTAAATATATCAATTAATAAGACCAAGCCATACGTACTTTCTGGTGAGCTCAGTAAACGCTGTGGGCCCGCAGACGCAGACGAACTGCGTTGGGTCCGAGTAGATGTCGGGCAGAAGCTCCTGAAGTAAAAACTTGTCGATGTGACCTCGTCTACCAACCCATTCCTCACTGGCCTCCGAGAGGATATGAGTCACAGTGAACCTATAAGATTGTAACCAAAAGATACAATCGAAGCCCTATTTTTACAATAGTTTGGGCAGTGAGATCTAAAAATTACTCCGTATAAAACCGCAACATTTCCCAAACTTTCCAATAGAATGAATTAAAATCAATCATCTCTAATACAAATAAGACTTTACGACGGTGAAAAATCACCGAAACATGTCGTCGTCGTTGAAGATAAATTAAAACGTATATAAAATAAGAAGAGAGGAATAAAAATGATAAACAGGAAGTTTTAACCTTATTATCAATTTGTTTTGAAGGCAAGTCGAAACGTCGAGGCAATGCACACCCCTAGATAACTTGAAGGAAAAAAGTATTATATTTGGAAGAAGGTATAGGAAAGGTGGATAGAAACATATAAAAGGAAGTAACACAATATGGCCTTTACAATGAAAAGAAGAACACAGTTCACACTTTACACTGCTGCCAATGGACAAGGAGGTAATGGTTGCCTCNGTCCTTTTTGTTATACCTTTTATTTGTTCCTATCTATGTGTTCTATTATTCTTTACCATTTTACTTTTTCTCCTCTTTTGTGTTTTTTGGTTTTCTCTTTTAGGAAGTTGCGTTGCGCGTTTCACACTCCTACCTGATGAGTTCCGATAGAATGAAACCTGGGTCGGGGGATTGGGCGGTGACGATCAATTTTCTTTAAGAGGCAACCATTATTGGTGTCTAAGTTCACTGACAAAAAGGAATGGAGCTGTCGTAAGACAGGACACATGATGATGAAGATGATGATACCATTCACAGTTCTTCTGCATCCAAATATATAGCTTTACTAGGCCTTCCTTGTCATAGCCAACCCTTCACACTTCAGCCACAGTGATATATACCTTAATCCAATATTTTATTATATTTGGAAGAAGGTAAAGGAAAGGTGGATAGTAACTTATAAAAGGTGGACGAACACAAAATGGCCTATACAATGAAAATAATAACACAGTTCACACTTTACACTGCTGCCAATGGACAGGGAGGTAATGGATGTCTCTTAAAGAAAATTGATCGTCACCGCCCAATCCCCCGACCTAGGTTTCATTCTATCAGAACTCATCAGGGAGGAGTGTGAAATGCGCAACGCAACTTCCTAAAAGAGAAAACCAAAAAAGACAAAAGGGGAGAAAAAGGAAAATGGTAAAGAAAGATAGAACAATCCAATAGTTGTATTTTAGTTACATATTTGAAGGTATTATATTTTCTAATTTTACAGGGTGTCTACTGAGTTGGAGACACAAAAACTAGTGAATTTTTGGTGACCTTGTTTTGAACACAAAATTCCTTCGATAAACGGTTGAACGTTATATAATGCGTATATAGGCATAATGCACTCACAAAAAACATTAAACTTTAACCAGATGGCAAACATTAACCTTGTCCTTGGAATCAAGATAAAAACAAAAAAGCAATCAGGAAACTTGCGGCTAGCGCATAGCGTCATGGCTTGTGGGTGGCTCGACATTTGATGCGTTCGCGTTGTTACGATGCGAGGGAAATACAAACAAAAATATTTTCATGAATTTATGACCAAAATAATGAAAATTCGTGACTTTTCAGTGACTTTAATGACCTTTTTTTTGGCAATTAGTAGATTCATGACTTTCGTGACCCAGTAGACACCCTGAAAAATTCAAGTTCAATCATGGCTGCTTTAGGTAGTAGAAATTATCTTGTAAAAAGTTTCAACGATGAACTCCTTATTAGGCCAGTCAGTTAAACCAACCTTTCATTTTCTTGATCCAACTTCTCTAGCTGCTCAGCCCAAAGCCGATCCTTTTCATCACGGTTGAAGAAAATTAGACTAATTTTCAGACTGAAACACGAAACAAAATCTAATTATATTGCGGTTGTAAATTAGACCTAACTAACCAATGGTAGAAGAATTTGTTTATATTGTACTCAAATCAGCAATGAAACTGAGAATTATTGCTTAAAATCAAGCAAATTATTAACTCAATGAAATAAAAAGACACTAACACACTTTATAACGTTGATGTTACGTGATATCTAAATATTGATGTGTTTATAAATGTGTGATAACGTATTTTGATTTTACAAGTGCTTAAATGTCTACAAATGGTGCTTATTTATAAAAATGTATACACCAAAACCACTTGTGAAATGTATGATTGCATGTTAAAGTTTGTAATACTACACTCGAATAGATACCGTTATCACAACATACAACTATAATTAATTAATTAATATTTAGCACCGCGTCTTACTACCCGTTCGAGTTATACGCTTTAAGTACTAATTACACTAATGGATTAGGAATTAGGAAGGTTGAATTAGAGGAAGTGAACCCGCAGTTGCGTGGAGGGAGAGTGGAAAACCATTTAGGAAAAAACCACCCCAGTTCACCCGACCTAGATTCGAACTTCGATCTCCCTGTCCTCAGCAGTCGAGCTCAACACGACAAGCGTGTTAGCCAACTACGCCACCGAGGCGGGTAATCACACAACTGTAACCAAAGGAAGTTGTGCTACAGATTTTTATCACTCAAGAGGAAAAACCATCGACCCCGGCTGGGTTTGAACCCAAAAATGTAGTTAATATTTATATTTCCTCCTATCTTCATAGCTTTTTCCAATATTTGGATTTGAGATGCTACGGTAAATTGGCGGTTCATAAAATAATGGATTCAACACATTATATTTTTATTTAAAAAGCTTTGTATTGCCAGAATTTTTTTTAAGTCAGTTGACGCTGATTTATTTTCACATGCCTCTATTCATATATCAAATCATGTGATCTACAGCTGTCACTTTTGATAAAATAACACTATAGTTAAATGTCATCTGTGTTGACCAAAACTAAATATGTTTGTGACAGACTATTTATAATTTGCACCTTAGCATTCTTGCTAATACCATAACTGCGTGTTATAGTCTATTAGACTAACCTCCTGCACCCCCTCCCCCCGAGAGCCCACGCTATAAGGGTCAGCATGGGGGTGAGCCCCGTACCGGCGGCTACAAGGTACAAGCGCGTCATCTCTGCGAGCAGTTTTGTGCTGAACGACCCCTCAGGCCCGCTCAGCTCCACGGTATCCCCGGGACACAGACTACACAACCAGGGTGTGAGGGCGCCAGCGGGGTACTCCTTCACCATCAAACAGAGCGCGTCTGGTTGCCATTCGGGAGGCACGAAGACGGGGCAGAGCGCGGGAACCACTGGCGTGTAGCTCCGAGATATCGCCATGCCTGTCACAATGATCATCATCCCTCACTTACCGAACAAGTGAGATGGTATGGAAGCGAAGTGAGATGGTATGAACACGAAGTGAGACGGTATGGACACAAAGTGAGATGGTATGGACACGAAGTGAGAATGGGGAAGGAAGTGATCCAAAGGATAATGGTGTGGATGAAGTAAGTAATAAAAGAAAGAGATGGGAGGAGCAGAGAGTGTGCACGCTAGAGGAGAAGAATGGAAACAAATAAAGGAGGAAGAATGGAGGAAGGACAGAGGAGTATGGAGGCATTTTACTAAACTGACCCGGCCACATGCTGTAAACAGTTTCTTTCCCTTTATCACCGAGTCTTAATACCTGTTAGGTTTATACAGATATATTACAATTGAAAGATACAGAGGAAAAGGGAATAATATGGAGTAGTGACAAATTTTAGCTCGTACATTTTTTAAAGTATGATTAGAAAAAGTTCTAAATATAATATTTAAATATTTTGCTGGCATATTTTCTGGGATCCTTATGGGGTTTGAGGTATTAAAGAAAATATGTGTAATGGGACTTCCCCTGTGCCCTTATAATTAATGTATTTATATTGTTAGTCTGTTTAATTAACGAGGTAAAAATAAGTTATAAGGTAAACCATAAAGAAACACTCTTTAGGATGAATTTTATAATTAATAAATCGATTAAGAAATATTTCTTGTTTACATCCATTAATGTTTCCAGCCTATGGTCCAGGTCAGTTTTTTATTCAATCCATATATTTTACACTAAAGGCTCGCTAGTCCTGTCGTAGTTTCATATGCCTTATAATCTAACTTTAGACTAGGGCAGGCACAACCTCCAGTCCCTGACAGTTAATTTATCAACGTCAAAGTGTAAACCCATGTGTTCATAAATTATAAATTTTCAGCAATGCCAGGAATCGAACTCGGGACCCTTAGTTCAGTAGGTAGACACTCTACCGACTGAGCTAAGATAAAAGGTGTTTCTAAAATGGCAAATTTTTGTGCATTTCAATCAACGTTGGTCAAAATTGGGCTCCCTGTAAAAATTAGGGTTTATATTGTAAAATATGAGAGCTAAGAATCGATGAATCAAAATTCCTGATGTAATATTATTTCAATAGCAGTAATAATTGAAGGTGTCGAGTTTGACATCCTTAAATTTTCGTTTACTTACATAACACACGGTATTACTAGGTACCTTGGATATTTGAACGCACCCGTACATGATGTCCGATAGGAACAGTCCTGTACGCACAATCTCTACGCCTCAACACAAGCAGTTTCGTGTTATGCGTGACTGGCGTTACACCCGCGACACTGTACTCCGAGAAAGGCGCAAAGACGTCCGTGTTGGAGTGCATCGTCCCGTTGTCGCTGCACTCGGCGCCCAACCGCGCCCAAAGTTTGGGGAGCTTTTTAACCAGCTGGAGCTCTATCTTTCCTGTGTCGTTGTTGGTGGACACTGTGCACGGCCACGATACCTCCTCTTCCAATGATAGGTGGGAGAGGAGTGCGTCGGTTTCCCCGAGCCTCACGTACACGGACAGGTCCCTGTCGTCGACCAATCGCACCTCCACCGCCGGGCAAGTCACCTTGGTATAGTACACCACGCTCACGCTGTCCTGCTTCTGGAACCAGTCCATTGGGACAGGGACGCGCCCTTTTGGTTTCGAGTCCTCTGCGACTGTAAGCACAGATGTACTATAATTTAGCAACTCATAAGTCCCGCAACGTCAATTGTCGTTAGACAGTTTAAAAACATAAAAGGGGCGTCATCAGGATCTATAAAAGAATGGTACCTACTTTGGTGGCTACATGGTCTAAAGTATAACTCTCATGTTGGACAAGACCAAGGGTCGGCAACCTGCGGCACATGTGCCAAAAGTGGGACAAGGAACGGTTTTCATTGGCACGCTGAGTGAGTTGAATGAAAATAATATAAAAACTTTATTTTTAACTAAAACCATCGATGTGAATAATAATTTTTAATATCGTGTTTTATGTTTCATTGATTCGATTGTTTTGTTTTAAAATTTCAAAAATAATGTCTTCAGAACTTAAATTAACATTTATAACTTTTGTATTTATTCTTGAGTTATCTGATTTATATTAAATATTCAAGAAACAGTAATTAGTTATTTAAGGTATTCGATTTAGAAAGCTGTTATTACATATTTTATAATTTACAAGAGTAACTTAAGTTTTTTTTAATAATTGTGATAGTTAACTAGTATTAAAATATAAACGGTTTGGGTGGGCTTAGGCTGGTTGGCACGCTGATCAACTTTTGCGATATTACTTCGGCACAACACTACTAAAAGGTTGACGGCCACTGAACTAGATTGATGACGGACCAGGGATCTAATTTCAGTTGAGCGTACTTAGGGGGATAAACTTCCTGTTCAGTCCACTACTTCCTGAAGAAGATACCATATGGTAGCGATGCCCAGTCTTTATGCAGGTGACCCTACTGAAATATTATTTTACTCTACTCAACTTGACCAATGAAATTTCCCGACCTTTTCCCTCCCGATTTCCCCTGATCATTTCCTGAAATTCCCAACTCAAAAGTAAGTCACACCCCTCTAACTCTACCCCCTTTCCCAACATTTTTTTTATAAAAACTAATAAGTTTTAAAATTCAAATAATATATATTTTTTATTTGTATTAACATAGTCTATTAGGAATTATAAAATATATTACACAGCTACAAACAGAAAAAGAAAGTTTGAATCACATTGTAATTTACTGATTTAATGATTATTATAGTTCATATTTTGAGTAAAACAACATTATCCCAGATTTTTTTTTGTAATTTGCCAAGTTCCCGTTTTTCCCCGAATTGTCCGTGATGGTAGACACCCTGAAGCCCATAGAGCAAAAAAAACTCCATAGGGTTAGCCTTCAATCGAGCCATATTAAATAGGCGGCCGCTGTCTGTCAATAAAGATAATGCCAACTTATACAAATAGAGGGTGTCATATTGTCAGCACAAGAAGACCTCCAGCCATTAAGATCAGTTTTCTAAACTGGTGCTTCTGATTTTTCATTAAAATAGTTCATTTGTCGTCACGATGCCGAGTTTGAACCTGTTACAGGCCCACAGCTTCAAACAAAATCTGTAAGCGCAGGAGATCGAACCCGGGCGGGAGCTCTGGATCTGTAGCCAAGAACTCTGACCACTAGACCACAGAGGTGGTCAAACCTCTAGCTTACCGTGTATTTCTTGTGTGCACACAGTTAGTATAACCCTGTAGCGAAAACCTTATTTTCCCTTTACCTGTGGGCCCAGGCAGGACGGGGACTTGTTTGGCCCCCGTGTTTGACTTCTTGCTGCCGAACAGGAGCACGCCAAGGTCTACCTTGCTGCTCTCATTCTTGCGCAGTCTGCCCACCAAACACTTCTGCAGCAGCGATTCGAAGTTCACCCACGCATGGACCTGACAAAACAACAGAGTTGGGGAAACAAGGTGAAGCAGTAAAAAAAATATATATATATATCTCTTCGGTACTCTTCATTATATAATTGTTATGAGTTCCATTTACAACAATGTTTTGTTTTGTTATTTTTATGGCGCATTTAAGAAAACGTGAGGATTTTTACAAGTTATGCACACTTTAAATCTTCAAATGTTCAACGATATTAAAAATTTAAAAAAAAAAAATCCAGGTTCAATATTTGAATAGAAAGTTCTTCAGATATTTAATATATATTTTTTTTAGTTTATATGGTGCTTGCAAATGGTTTGGGTTAACAATTTGCAATGCTGCTACTGGACAAAGAGGTAATGGCTGTATCTTGAAGAAAATTGAACGTTACCGGGCCAATTCACCGACCTAGGTTTCATTATATCGGAACTCATCAGAAGGGACAGTGAAACAAGCAACACAACTTCTTAAGAGAGAGAGAGAAAGGGAGAGGGGGAGAAAAGGGAAGTTTGTAAAGAATGATAGAACACATAGATAGGAACATGTAAAAGGAATAACATAAAGAACAAAAACGGAAAAAGGACATTAGATGTGAATGAACAATGGATTAGTGTTTCCTGCCAAATTATATTTTAAAATTCCACGAATCATCCAACTTTTCAAGTCACCATTATAAGCGAAACATTATTTTATCAAGATCACAACTTAATGTAGTCATAATTTTAGACACATAAATCTGAAATTGTGCCACTCCATGAAGGGATTAAAGGATTTAGCTTAAAGTGATAGGTTATTGGATTGTGAGATCTAAGTTAGATTTAAGTTAGATCTTATTCTTATTGAGACATTAAAGTATCGCCTTACACCAATACAATTTTAAAATTGTTCAGAGACACATTATTGTGTTGTTTCTTCTTCCTATACCATGATAGGATTCTTGCGCATTGGCAAAACCATGACTTGACATTGGCTAAAGACGTGCAGTAGAAAGGTGGAAAGACAATACGAACATCACAGGTTTACTTTGAGAATTGAGATTGGCATGTTCAACTGGGACAGGTGTGTCAAAAGAAAGGGATTTGCGGTGAGTATTAACTATAAGAAAAAATTATATTTTGAGTATTGTAAATAAAAGTTGCGTATTCTTGTTTGCAAATATGTGAAAATTCCAAAAATTTCATCAAATTCTCTGAGTTTTCCCTGGCTTTTCCAGGTTGCTGGACATTGGTCTAATAACTCGAAGGTTCTCACACCTTATGAGGATTTAATTATCTATGAGTATTTTCTCCCACTGTGTTGTAGTACTTGTTCGGGTCACATATATGCATGCATAACTACGCTGATGCAGCAGGGACGTGTAAGGTAGACTTTTAGAGTAAGTGTACCCGCATTTAAACAGAGAGAGTGAAACTAGCCTCAGTGCGCTCAACTGGTATTCGAATCCCGCTCTCCCTGTCATCGGCAATCAAGTCTGACATGAGATTGACAAGTTAGACCGTGCAACCACCAAAGTGGGTTACCTTAAGAGTAGCTCTCACCATTATGATAAAGAGATGTGTTGGGTGTGCAAGCGACTCACCTGGTTGAAGAGGTCCGTGGCGTCCTTCCCTACTCCCCTCATCAGCTCCTCCTCACCCCCGGGGTGAAAATCCATGTAATGGCTCACATTATACACCCGACCTCAAAACATAACCTCAAAATAATGTACTGTCTCATTAACGTGGTTTCGGGCCATATTTATATTCTCTCTAGTCTCAACTAATATATTGGTAAGGAGGGGTAAACCCACATTCCACAAGTGATACATTTTTCGGCCGTGCTGAATCAAACTCGGGACCCTTGGCTCAGTAGGCAGACACGCTATTGACTGAGGTAAGGTGTTGGATAATCTCTTATTGTATGGCCCCTAAAGTCTGTTCTAGTTTAGTCTTGAGAGTTGACCAGTCTTTCGGTGTGTGTGTGTGTGTGTGTGTGTGTGTGTGTGTGTGTGTGTGTGTGTGTGTATACCTGGAAGACTGCCATTTACATAAGCAATTGACAAAATTTGGAATAGTGGTTATAATTGAAACCCGACAATAAAGCGAAGCGTTGAGAATTGAGGTATTGTTTTACTAACAAAACATTTTACTCCCTGTTGTTTATTTAAATTAGCTTGTTAAAATGCGGTATATATATAATTTAAATAAATGACGGGGTTTATTTAAATTAGCTTGTTAGAAATGCGATATATATATATATAATTTAAATAAATGACGGGGTTTATTTAAATTAGCTTGTTAGAAATGCGATATATATATATATAATTTAAATAAACGACAGGAAGTAAAATGTTTTGTTAGTAAAACAATACCTCAATTTTCAACGCTTCGCTTTATTGTCGGGTTTCAATTATAACCACTATTCTAAATTTTGTCAATTGCTTATGTAAATGGCAGTTTTGAAACTTCAAATACACTGAAATAACCCATCTTATTAAGCATATTATTTCATAACCCCGCATTACTTCGTGTTTCACGCATATGTACTAATTACACTGATATGTTAAGGATAAAGAAGGTTGACTCTAGAGGAAGTGTACCTGTATTTACATGGAGGGAGAACTTGAGTAATTATTTAGGGAAAACCTTCTTCGACCGGCATTTGAAACCCAACACCGGCAGTCTAGTCTAGTGTGAGGGTGACACTTTAGACTATGTAGTCACCAGAGCGGGTTACCAAGTACCATAGCATATTATCCATAGTTGAAAAAATATAATTAGGATTTAAAATAGTAAACATTTATTTTTACCCACAAACAAAGTTTCACCGAGTCAAACATTTATAAATAATTTTAAAAAGGTATGCTAAACAACTATTTTAAAAAACACAAGTCTTTTCTATTCACAAAATATGGTCATTAATTAAACTAACATAATAGACAAATGATTACTACTTATTCTGAATTTAGCAGTTTTCTTAGTTGCCAGTACTTTCATTGAGAGCTAAGAATCTAAGTAACAAGAATCATAACATTATTATCCAAACTTGATTCTTTCGATACCAGTAAGAATTGAGGGTATCGAGGTGTCGAAAAATCAAGGGTATCGAGGTGTCAAAGAATCAAGGGTATCGAGGTGTCAAAGAATCAAGGGTATCGAGGTGTCAAAGAATCAAGGGTATCGAGGTGTTGAATAATCAAGGGTATCAAGGTGTCAAAGAATCAAGGGTATCGAGGTGTCGAATAATTAAGGGTATTGAGGTGTCGAATAATTAAGGGTATCAAGGTGTCAAAGAATCAAGGGTATTGAGGTGTCGAAGAATCAAGGGTATCGAGGTGTCAAAGAATCAAGGGTATCGAGGTGTCAAATAATTAAGGGTATTGAGGTGTCAAATAATTAAGGGTATTGAGGTGTCGAATAATTAAGGGTATTGAGGTGTCGAAGAATCAAGGGTATTGAGGTGTCGAAGAATCAAGGATATCGAGGTGTCGAAGAATCAAGGGTATCGAGGTGTCGAAGAATCAAGGGTATCGAGGTGTCAAAGAATCAAGGGTATCGAGGTGTCAAAGAATCAAGGGTATCGAGGTGTTGAATAATCAAGGGTATCAAGGTGTCAAAGAATCAAGGGTATTGAGGTGTCGAATAATTAAGGGTATTGAGGTGTCGAATAATTAAGGGTATTGAGGTGTCGAATAATTAAGGGTATTGAGGTGTCTAATAATTAAGGATATTAAGGTGTTGAAGAATCAAGGGTATTGAGTTTGAAATCCCTAATCCAAACCCAAAGTCTTCGAAGGAGTGGATGGTAAGAGGATAATTCTATAATCTGCCATTCCTCACCTCTAATGGCGAGCCAAGCGTCGTGCCTCTTGTTGTGTTTGGCGAGTTGGGCCACAGTCACATCCTGAAGGATGCCTTTCACTCCTGTTAGGTCCTTACCAGACTGACCCAACCTGACCCAGTCCATGAGAGAGTGGCCTGGCTGCAGCGCCACCTTGTTGCGAGGGTTGCCTATACAGGACCCAACATCACGTCACACCATCAAAAAACAGAATTTTGTGACAAAATCAGATTTTTTTTTAAACAAGTCTAATATCTCCGGGACAACCTTATTATGTTTTGTGACAATTGAACTTCACAAAGATACAGTCCTGTTTTCATAAAAAGAGCCTTTTAGAAAACAAAAAAATATTCATACAGGCAACATTCATAAGATTTTACTAAATCATTAGTGTTTTTTTTAAATCAAAAGTGACAGCTAATTATAACGTGACTTGAAGATGGTACCATAGAACAAGTATCTATATTGTATTGTTGACAGCACTGGTACAATAGAATAGGTATAACCAGAAGGTACACTTGGCAACATAGGTACAAATATAATAAGCATCCAAATTTTACAGTTGCAACAATGGTACAATAACAGAAGTATTCAGAGTGTAATGTTGGCAACAATGGTACAGTAACACAAATATTCAGTGTGTAATGTTGACAACAATGGTACAATAGAGCCAGTATTCTAATCATACATTTACAACAATTGTTAAATAATAAGTATTCAGATAATAAATTTGCAACAATGGTATTATATAGCCTGTGTTTAGATTATACTGTTGACAAAAATGGTATAGTAGAACAAGTATACATATTGTAATGTTGGTAACAATGGTATAATAGAACGTGTATACAGATTGTACGGTTGGTAACAATGATATAATAGAACTAGTATTCATATTGTATTGATGGCAACAATTGTTCAATAAAATATGCATAAATATTATACAGCTGGCAACAATGGAACATATTTAACACGTATCAAGATTTCAAATCGTATATTTGCAACAATTGTTTAATAGGTTATAAAATGTATACAGATTTATGTTGGCACCAATGGTAGAATATAACAAACATCTAAATCGTAAAATTGGCCAAATTGGAACACTTATACTATTCAAATTCTAGATAATACATTAGTAGCAATGGTATAGTAGAACAAGTATTCATACTGTACAGTTGCCAACAATGGTACCATCTTAACAAATAAGCGGTTCACGGAGTTGACAACAAAGATGGAATAAAATATTCAAATCATACAATTAGCAACAATGTTACAGTATAACAAGTATTCATACTGTACAGTTGGCAACAAATTATCGGTTCACGAAGTTGACAACAATGATGGAATAAAATATTCAAATCATACAATTAGCAACAATGGTACAGTATAACAAGTATTCATACTGTACAGTCGGCCACAATGGTACAATCTTAACAAATAATCTGTTCACGGAGTTGACAACAATGATGGAATAAAATATTCAAACCATACAGTTAGCAACAATGGTACAGTTTAACAAGTATCCAGATGGTACTTTTGGCAACATTGGTAATATAAACAAATATCCAGATAAAATATTTGGCAGCACAAAGTCAATTTTTACAGGTCGTACTGTTGAAAACGATATTGCTAGAAATAGAGTGAACTATTGAACTAGACAAAAGAACTGCTAGTTTACAGGTCATACAGTTGAAAACGATAGTGCTAGAAATAGAGTGAATTATTGAACTAGACAAAAGAACTGCTAGTTTACAGGTCATACAGTTGAAAACGAAAGTGCTAGAAATAGAGTGAACTATTGAACTAGACAAAAGAACTGCTAGTTTACAGGTCATACTGTTGAAAACGATAGTGCTAGAAATAGAGTGAATTATTGAACTAGACAAAAGAACTGCTAGTTTACAGGTCATACAGTTGAAACCGATAGTGCTAGAAATAGAGTGAACTATTGAACTAGACAAAAGAACTGCTAGTTTACAGGTCATACTGTTGAAAACGATAGTTCTAGAAATAGAGTGAACTATTGAACTAGACAAAAGAACTGCTAGTTTACAGTTGAAAACGATATTGCTAGATAGAGAGTGAACTATTGAACTAGACAAAAGAACTGCTAGTTTCAGTACTGAATCACTTATAAGATATCCCTAGCAGTGAACAGTTCTCTCCTACCTTTAGACTTATCTAATATAAATACAAGCTATAAGCTATACCTTGCAGATCCCGCCTGTCGGACACATTGTAGCAGTAACACGAACAGCAGCACCAACGCGGCATGTCTTGGACGGACGAAACCTCCCCTCTTAAAGAGGATAACCAACTCACTCTCCCCCCTCCTAGATCTTGACAGTCACATTTTCCCACCCAGGCTCGCGATGTTTCCCGCGCGAGTGAATCAATACAGAGACCGATGTACACAAGTAGAAGCAGTGCAGGGATATGATAGATAACTCGCGGTACTGTAAGCGCGGCAAAGTTAGCCCTTACGCGCGCGCGTTCGCGTCTGCGCACATTGAGGCAGCGGCATCGCGAGACAAAGATGGAGGGCAGAGCTGATCTTTGTAACTACCGTCCGATGTTTATGTAAAGAGCCTTGTCTGGTAATACAGCTAGAACCAGACGTCTTAAGAGCCCGTCTCACCCCACGGATAACACCTAACTTAGGTAGGTAATACAGCTAGAACCAGACGTCTTAAGAGCCCGTCTCACCTCACAGATAACACCTAACTTAGGAAGGTAATACAGCTAGAACCAGACGTCTTAAGAGCCCGTCTCACCCCACAGATAACACCTAATTCGCGAGACGCGGACAAACTGTATTGAAGATGCCGTCTGCACACCATAAGCAATTAAATGGAGTACTAAATAGCCGTGCTGACGTGGCTCGCAATATGATTGGATGGTTAGAACACGTGGTACCCTTCACGTAACGTGAACGTTTCCCCCTGGACAACTCTTAGGTTAAGTGAACGTTTAACCAACTGCAATGTGATAGCTTACATTTAAAACTCCGAGCAGAACCTTTACGTTAATATAATTGAACGAAACCTCAGCATTAAAAAAAAGAAAGTGACGTCAAGCTTTCAGATAAAGTGCGCCGGCTATACATCGCCCGGTCCGCCCACGCAACGGGGGGTGGGGAGATATATATTTATCGCCGCGCGCACAGGATCCATATTGCGGTAGAACCGAGGTATTTTAAAATAATTATTTACGATTCCTTTCCCGTCGACTAAAAGGTGAATAGATGGGTGGGCAAAAAAAATACGAACACGCGCAGGAGAATACCGCTTAGTTAGACTACAAGAGGTCGAAGACTCGAGGTTCGAATCTCACTCGGTTGCACTAGAGGTAGTTTTTTTCCTCTCTTAATAATGTTTTAATACAATAATTATAATAATATAAAATGTACAAGTTCGGTGGCCGCGTGGCCTAAACTAAAGCGTCAATCTCGAAATAGACTAGAATACCGATGACGGGGAGATCGAGGTTCGAATCTCGGTCGAGTGTACTGAGGAGTAATTTCTCAAAATTGTTTTCCACGCAATTGCGGGTACACTTCCTCTTGATAGAACCATCCTAATCCCAAAAAACTACTAGCGTAATTAGTATAACCCGAACTGTTAGTAATACGCGGTGCTAAGAAAAAAAAAGAAAACGCGTCTAATTATTTTGTCCGTTAATACTTGACGGTGTACCATGTTATGTATGACCAAANTTGACCAAAAAAAAACGGGGGGGGGTCTCCCCCCCCCCCCCCTTACCTCTGAAGCGACCAACCAACACACTACCGCCAACCTTTATCCCATAACATGCCCGGATGAGAGGAGGGACGAGGAAAAAGTATCGATACTTTACTAATATCGATACTTCCCTTTCGATACTAGTATTTTTTTTCGCTCGATACTTTTACCGATATTGTTACTCACGCTTCAGTATCAGATCGGTATCAAAAGAAACAACTTCTATTTCATTTACTCTCATTCTGAGATTAAAACGTTTACTAGAGTTGACTGTGGAGGAAGAACAAAACGACACTATTTCTCTTTTTCTGCGTGACAAGCAAGAAGCATTCAATCTCTTTGAGCTCGTCATATTTCAAAGCTGTTCTTTCATCTTTTATTTATCAATACAGCCGCCTGACAGGACGACCAGTCTACTACCCTTTCTTTTATCAACGGGCAAGCAGTAATCACAAACTAAACAAAAGAAGCTTTTGTATAGCGCAACGAACTCGGTGATTTCCCAAGCAACTATAAGCAGAAAAGTTTGTGTGTGTGTTCTATAAGTAGATGAAGCAGGGCACGGCGGCCATTATTATATCGGTTTTTTCAAATAAATAATAATCTTGACAAAGTATATAATATAAACGACGAAAGTAAATAAAAAAATGGCACCTCCTAGAAGTGAACTATGGAATTTTTTTAATAAATTGGATGGCGGGAAAGCGTCTTGTATAATTTGTTTGAAAATATTAAAAACCAGTGGGAACACTTCTAACCTTAAGAAGCATTTGAAGAGGCACCCGGAAAGGTAGGTCAAATTGCCATTACCGTACTTTATATTATCATATCTGTATATCATGATAGACAAAGGACAAATAATAATTTAATTTACTCATTGTTTCTGCAGTTTAAGAGACCACGAAGAATCAAAGGGTGCCGGTTGCAGTACAATTCAGTCGGAAACAGAAATACACCCATCTTCAATAATTTATTTTCAAAAGCAAGAATATTTTGCCGCGTCTACCTCCGGTGTCTTAAAGCAGGTGAGAAATATTATTATTAGCACCGCGTCTTACTACCCGTTCGGGTTATACGCACTTACGCTAATGTGTAATGGTAGGGTGATTGTGAGATGAAATGGAGGACCTACAGTTTAACGTGGAATCCGAACCACGGTGGAGGCCTGGCATTCCCCACATTCACAAGATGTCTTGTCAGAGGTGAAGGAAGGGTTTGGTAATCAGATAAATCTTTGCCGGGACCGAGGATTGAACCCCGGCCGCCAGCATAGAAGTCTGACACCTTACCCCTAGACCACCAGGTCACCGGATGCTTAATAGTTTCTTTTCAAATTTACTATGATTGTACAATCTAGAGTTTCAGGATAAAGTAAATATTTCGCCTTTCATAAGTTATAGTTGAACAGTGATTGACTAATATTCTCAAGATGGCGAGAGAGAGGGTATTAAAAATAAAAAAATATTAATGGCATGTATTAATAGTTGTATAAAGACTTAAAAACGATAGAATTATGTTACACGGTTTACATCACGCCTTACCACTCATAAGAGCTAATCGCATTGCAATACACTAATTGGCTATGAATATTGATGGTAAAATTTAAAGGAAGTGTACCAGCATTTGTCAATGAGGAGTGGGGAAACCGTTTAGGAAACCCAACCTCCTGTACATCCCGCTGGGATTCAAAAACAACACCTCTTCATCACTGACAAACCAGACTAAAATACTCGACACTTTTGCCCACATGCTCATCGCTAAGGGTTAACTTAAAAAGTTTTATTATACGTTATACCATCGTTATAAATAATTCTTTAACCTTTAATCAGATTTATTAATTTATAACAAAATATGTTTATTTTATATTAGTTGACTGTATATTATTGATCATGGATTTTGTAGGAACCCATTGATGATCAAAATAATTCAGAGGAGTCGGAGTTAGAAAAAATGGATTTATCACAACCACAAAGCAAGGCACACCAAATGTCCATTGAGGAGTCTTTTAAAAGAGTAACTTCATATTCTGGTGAGTTGTGTTTTCTCCAATAAGTAATTGTTAAAATTGAAAAATTATCTTCTATGTTAAGGCACTTATTGGAATGAGTAGATGTTAGAGGAGTGGGACAGTCGTGTATCCAGGGGGAGAATTAAATCTAAACACAGAAACTATTATAAAACGATAAAAATAAATAATCCTGAATGAAAATTGACAGACTCTATGTAAACTACATTTCTAGTTCCAAGAGTGTAAATTTATTCCATTATTTTCTTCAAATGTGTTTCGTTATTTTCGGGTTTCCTTACCGTATTGGCTACACTGCCAGTGATGACTGCTAGCATAGAGAGATCCTTTTTTTACAATAAAGAGTGAACACTTTATCACGTAGTGTAATGAGTGATGACAAACTGAGTGCGCTCGACATATGATTTCAATTCACTGGGATGTTACTGTAGAACCAGATAAAGTTATCAACATTGTGGCTGGCAAGAAGAAAAAGAGATTGCTTCTGTAGTGAGTAATGTGTAAAACTTAAATATAGAGTATTTCAAATTTATATTACTCATTTTTATGATTTTAGACAACTGTAATAATAAATTCCTAGTTAAAATAAATGCAATAGTTATTCATATCAGTTTCACTTTCTTAACCGGACTAAACGTTGTGATTCAGGATCTAATATACTCAGGTATGCCTATACACACTGAGATAAAAAAAAATATGTCAAAATTTCGTTAAATAATATATTGCAGCTGATCCATGCTTACATTCACTAATAATTGATAAAACTTTTTATGACTTTTAATATAAAATATATTAATTTTTATATAAATGTATGTAAGCTATTAAAATATTTTCTATTAAAAGTCATAAAAAGTTTATCAATTATTAGTGAATGCAAGATTGGGTACACTTCAATTTGTACGAAACTTTTGATACATTTTTTCTCTCTGTGCAGGTCAGATTCATCCACCCCCTTTTCCTCGCCGTTTGGCCTTGAGATTACCGTCGTCGTAAGTCTGTATACGAGCCTGGAATGGGGTGGCGTTTTGTTAATGTGCGAGATCCGAGGAACTAATGATTCAATAAAAGAAAAAAGTTTTGAGGTTTAGATATACAATGTTTAAACTTTTAAATGGACTGAGTTATTTAAGTAAATTTAGATCTATTATAAGTGTTATTTCATAAAATGATCCTAATCTTCCAACTTTTTCATCATTTTCAGAGCCTGGAGTACAACACAATCTATTGGTGAAGTGTCTTCTATATTTTATTTGCGTGGACAAACAGCCGTTTGACGTCGTGAACGGGAGAGGGTTCCAACGTTTTATAAAGCAGCTATCCCCCTCATTTAAAATACCGACCGTGGACACACTCAAACTAGAGCTAGATGACACCTACGATCTCATGGTGAACATATATAAGACCAAATTTGGAAGTGATGAAATGGGCCATGTGGCCCTCACCTCTGATGTGTGGTCTGAAATTATGTCGTCAAGGAGTTTTATTGGGATCACCGTCCACTTCTTGGAAGGAGGAGTAATTGAATCGAGATGTATTGTCACTAAGGAGCTAGAGGATCGTCACACTTCCGTCCATATCTCGGAAAAACTGGAAGAAGCCTGTCAACAATTCGGCATAAACAAAGACAAAATCACCTGCGTTGTAACTGATGATGGAGCTAACATGGTGGCTGCCGTTAACCATTTCCTTGGGAAAGGAAGGCATCTTCAATGTTTCGCCTACACACTCAATCTTGTGATCGAAAATGTCACGAATCAGGACTCGGTTCTCCTCGTCACTAACAAAATAAGGGAAATTGTGAAATTTTTTCAGAACAGTGTGGTCCAGAGTGATTTATTACGTTCTAAGCAGAACGCTAGCGGAATCGAGAATCCGTTAAAACTCGTTCTCGACGTAAAAACTCGCTGGAATTCAGTGTATTACATGCTTGAGAGGTACATTGAACTATCTTCAATAGTCCACCCGATACTTCTCCAGAATCCAAAGGCGCCGTTGGCTCCAACAGCGATCGAGCTCAACAGCGCTAAACAGCTTCTCAACATCCTTAAACCAGTTGAGTATGTGACCAGAGAAGTTTCTGGTGAGAAGTGTGCCACCATAAGTAAAATAATTCCTTTGATAAACTGTTTGCGAGCCCAAGTAATGGCAGTGGACGAGACCGGCAGCGAGCTTGTCGAGGTAGTGAAGGAGGTGTTACTGAAGGAGATAGACGATCATTTCGGTAGGGTGGAAGAATGTCACCTGGTAGCCTTGGCATGCTTTTTAGATCCTAGATTCAAGAACATTCATTTTAGTGATCCCAAAGCATATGCGAATAATATCTCTTTACTACGCAGGGCTATAAACACGGACAGTTCCATCAGCGATACGAATGGTGACTCCTCGACACCTACCGCATACGACTTTTGGAGCCACCATAAAGTGTTGGTACATGGACGACAAACCAATAAGAGGATAGCATTGGCCGGGGAAAGGGAAAAGGATGAGATAGCTTTGTATCTGGCCAATCCTGTGGCTCCTCTCTACGTCGATCCGATCCAACAGTGGGAGGACATGAAACATATATTCCCTTCTCTCTACCGGCAAGCCCAACTATATTTACTTGCTCCGGCTACGTCGGTTCCTGCCGAGCGTCTGTTTTCCGAGGCAGGAGATACCTTAACTAAAACGAGGAACAGGCTTTTGGGGAAAAGAATGGAAAGACTCCTTTTCCTGAGCGACTGCACTGAAGAGGATTGGCAACTATAAGCAAATTCTTTAGTTACTTTAATTTGTTTTTTATGAATGTTGTATTTTGTGTTAGGGTTCATAAGCAAAAAAAGGCAAGTTCGCCAACTTTATTGGTTAAAGAAGCGTACAAAATGGATTGAAAAAATATATTACTAATCATATTTAGCTATTAAATAAATTTCCACCAGCTACATTTTATAATATCCATCATAAATACCTTCCAAGTTCCATAACATAACATGGACACGAAAGAACTAAATATACTATGATATGGTTAGATCATTAAAATTGTCAGTGTTTAAATAAATATGAAAATACAATTATGATACAAAAGTTGAATTTATTATTATTACTTGATTTAAAAAAAATGTTTACAGATTAAAATTTTGGTATTGATATTTTTCTTCTGAAATATTTAATGAGTACAGTATTGATATTTTTATTTCGATACCACATCCCTAGTTATAGGCCACCCCATGGAGAAAGGTCGGTGAGCGGACCCATGAAGGGACCAGCCTCCCCCTCCCCAGTTGAAGATGAACTTTGACTTTTACCATATATTCATCGTTATGGGCTCAAGTAGTTGACAATTCCTACAAACCCGAAATCTATACCATAGACTTATAATACAAATTTAAGATGTATAGTATTTTATACACCTTAGTCTATTATTACTCTAAGATGATGAGTAAAGGGTATTAGTGTTTATAATATATGCATTAGAATGTTAAATTTGGTTAAAAAAAGAATTTAGCTTGAGGCGAATAATGAATAAATTAATATTATTTTGTTTGCCAGTTAGTCCAGCCTTACTCTAAGATAAGGAGTAAGTTAATTTATATGACCTTAAAACAAAGTGCGCGAAACCACAGATTTTTAGATATGGTCTTTATGAACAAGTGTAGTTTAAAAAATAAATTAAATTATAATATTTACAGTCCATTTACATTGAAAGCTTACAGTCTTACCTCGATGGGTTCCACTATGGCCCTATCTTATATATGCTGCAACATAGTGGAGGGAAACGCTGTAAGCTTGCTACCTTACAGCGTAAACGAAGTATAGGCACTACATAAATGAGCGTTTTGATTTTTTTTTTTTAGCATACTACACTCACAAACAAGGATGATCCAGATGCGTAAAGAAACACATGTAGCCATATTGGTAGGTATCTAATTGTTATCAAATTGCCCATTTTAGTGTAGTTGTCGACCTCAGTGGTCTTGGGGGTAACGTGCTCGCCTCAGGACCCGATGTTTGTGGCTTCAAACCTCGACAGGGTCTCATGTTGGTTGTGGCATGTAAAAGAACCATGGGGATGTAGTATGTGAAAAAGACCTTTCCCAGCAAAATTGGTTGTTTCTTTCACTCTCGCTTAGAGAAATTCTCATGTGCGGATACAATTGGTTATTTCAGAAAGTGCATGTTAAATTCCTCAAATAAAAATTAGTGTGGTTTATAAGAAGAGCTACCTATAAAATCCAGACAAATCATTTTTAAGAGCAGCATTTTTTTTTAAAACTAAATATTAAATTTAACTAAGTGAAAAATGACAAGCTGGTCACAGGATCGAACCCGAGACTTTCGGCTTTATGCGCCAATGCTCTTTATTCAGTGCCAAATTTCCGTAGTTGTTAGTGTATTGAGTGTCTATGTGGTATTTTGTGAAATGTGTTCGATTTCCGTGTCCTGGCTGTCATTTTAAATGAATTGTAGTCAGCTCTAAGGACTGAGGCTGCAGATAACCATCAGTGTGTAAATACATAGTAATTGTAAAATATTAGATGATTATTGGACCTTCTTTTACTCAAAGGTAACTCAAGCACTATTTGATACAATTCTCAAGACCTTGGACAATGTGACTAGGTATAGTACGATTTTGTTAGTAAAGAAACTTTTAGAAAACACAGACGTCTTTTTTTGCAGTCAACGTTTAACATTTTACTGTTTTATTATTGCTATATTTTTTTTTAAAGATAGTAATAATATCCATCCCAATACCTTAGCACCTCGGTAGCCTGTCTGTCTACTGAGCTAAGGGTCCTGAATTCAAGAACCGCCATGGCCGAAAAACTTATCATTGGTGAAATGTGAGTTTCCCCTTTCACAGTGATGAATTAACGGCCAGAGAGCTGGATGTTGTGTGTGTTCTAGATTTAAGTTAATTTGTAAGTCATATGTTGACATCATCAGTAGGTTTAGATTATTATTATTATTATTATTATTATTAGCACCGCGTCTTACTACCCGTTCGGGTTGTACGCACTTACGCTAATGTGTAATGGTAGGGTGATTGTGAGATGAAAATGGAGGACCTACAGTTTAACTTGGAATCCGAACCACGGTGGAGGCCTGGCATTCCCCACATTCACAAGATGTCTTGTCAGAGGGGAAGGAAGGGTTTGGCAATCAGATAAATCTGTGCCAGTATCGAGGTTTGAACCCCGGCCGCCAACACTAAAGTCTTGACACCTTACCACTAGACCGCCAAGTCACCGGTAGGTTTAGAAAGTGCACGTTAATTACCTCAATATAAACTAAAATGATATCTATCAAAAGTTACAGCTTTGCAGATCACAATGCTTGACATACAAATGCATGGAAATAGATCTAGTAACTCTACAAGCTGTCAGATAAGTCTCTCCCAATGAAAGTACACCTTGTAACTTTACTAACTGTCAGATAAGGCCCTTCTTGTGAAAATCGGACTGGACTGGACTGTACATTGTCTTACCTGTCGCCGACCCATTAGCGGAGATTTCTTTCTTCCCAGGATCCTCAAGTTTTAAATTCTTCAATGAATAACTCATTTTCCCCAGCGGACAAGTTTCGACAAAGTGGAGGGTTCTTTTGCGGAGCTGGAAGAGGCTTTTGTATGGACTTGTTACATTTCTAGTATAATTTACCAGGCTATCTGTCAACGTCTTTGTATACCAATTCTCATCCGATGATTTTCTGAAAGAAAGTTAAGCAGTGCAGGTCAGAGATTGAGAACAGGTGTGGTAGAAATTTTAGTTTGTGAACAGAAAAATTACCAATTTATTGACAAGCCGAAGATATTTTTTCGAGAATCAAATGGAATGGGCCAGTTTCCTCGAATCTAGATAAATGCCACTTTATCTTTGCTACATCCCTTTGGCTGTATCCGAATAGTCAAGTACACTTAACTTAATGCAGACTTGGTAAATTTACACTTCACACGCACTTGAGATCGAAGACTGCAACAGACTTTTCGAACGACAAATTACCCTTTACACGCACTTGAGATCGAAGACTGCAAAAGACTTTTCGAACGACAAATTACCCTTTACACGCCCTTGAGTCTGCAGTGCTGCTTCCTACCAGTGATCTTAGAAACTATTTTAAACGCCATCAGCCCGAATTAGCATAGGCCTCTTACAGATTTGTGAATTATTTTCACTGCACATGAGAAATTATCCAACACAACACTATACAACTCTACAACACTACAAAACAACCAGTATATTTAACGTACGTTATCAAATATCCCATTACTCTATAAGCTCTATCTCTAGCGGACGAAAAATTAAACAGTTGCCAGTCAAACTCCGCATCGACGGCATGTCAAGGGTAACTTGTGAGGGGTGCATTAGCACACTTCGTGACTATTCGGCCGGTTCTACACTTGATCGCGTGATTGCCAATGCAACTATCAAGTGAACGTCAAGTGTCGACGGCGCGTGAAGTAGAATATTCGGATACAGCCAATATTTATTTCAATTTTAATATTACACACTCAAGTCACCGACTACTCGATTAATAGGTCTACAAAAGGTTTAATAAGATTTATCAAGTTTGACAGTTTGGAAAAATTATTTAATACTGCGCTTGAATTGCTAGTCTTTACCTTATTAACAATATGTTTCCATATAATAAACTTGATTAGAAAAGACAACAAGATATTTTTCATCTCACTTGACAATTTCATAAATAAAATAGCAAACTAACTACACAGAGGAAAACAAGCATAAGTCACAGATCAATTGAACGAGAAGTTAAAAGCACAATATTCGGGATTGGAGACTAGTTTTTATTATCGTTATTACCAGAGATATCGTACGACGTTAACTATCGATATCACAGATCAAGTTAACACGATCGATAGTAACCACATTATTGAAAGACTGAAAGGCCCATGGATCAAAATGATCATGTTACGCTGGGTTGTTGTGACAGATCATCTGTTGCCAACTGAAAACCAACGTTTCCTTAACCCTAATTTCAAATTGAAAGCTACTTTTTTTTTATTTGTGAAAGAACGATCAACAAATATTTTTTGACTATGATTTGTTGTTTGTAGAATTTATTTATAAACATGTACATTCAATTAAGTACTTCAAAATTTTTTTTAGCACGACGTCTTTCTGTTTATGCACATGTATGTCTTAATAATTACGCTAATAAGTTAGGGATGAGGAAGGCTGATTTTAGAGGAGGTGTACCCACATCTGTATCGAGGTAGAGTGAAGAACCATTTAGGGAAAAGCACCCTCAGTTCACTCAACCGGGATTCGAACCCTGATATTCCTGTCAACAGTTTAGTTAAATACGAGATTGACGCCATAGACCATATGGCCACCGAAGCAGGTTAGGTACTTTGAAATTGAATTGTTTGACTAAAGGGAAGAAAATTATTATATTTTATATATAATTCTTTATATGTTTTATAAAGACGATGATTACATTATATTAAATATTATTTATATAATAATTATATTGATAGTGTTGGCTATTCTACTTAGCAACAGCTGTAAACAAAAACAAAGTAAACCAACAGAAAATCAAATTTTAATAATGTGCGTGCGTGTGTTTGCTTATTACGGTTTATAATACTTTTGAAATAAAATATATAAACGGTTTCAGAAACTTATATTTAAAGGCAAATATACTGGGTAATGTATTAGGCTATTTTAGTAGTTTTATTTTATTTATTTATTTCATTATGTTTAGCAAATACGCTTGAATAATGTATTGTTTACAATTTTACAAAAATAAGCTTATCAAAAAGTCTACTAAATTTACTAGGCCCCATTTCATTGATGAATTAACAGTGGAGTGTCTGGGTGCTTTGCCCAATATAAAATCAAGTTTAATGTGTTTATTAACATTTTCTATCAATTATCTTAAGGTGTCATAAAATAAAATTAAGTGATGAAGTTATTTTGAGAGAATGCAAATTTCCCAAATTCCAGATGTATTTTTTATTAAGCGGTGTGTATGTTAATAGGTGTGGCTAATAGAAGCTATTTTTAGATAAATGTACTCACACAGATACGAATACCATTTCAAATTATTTGAAATTAACTGTAACGTTTATCCTTAAACTGATGTGTTAAAAATATAATGTCTTGCAAAAATCATTAAAGATTTCGTTAATTCACACCCTTATCCATGATTTATACTCGAGATTATAGAGTTTCAGGAATGTTATAGGCTAGGCAATACTTCTCGAATAATTCCTCATATAACTGGTTTGATAGAGAAGTGATGCTTTAAGCCAAAGATGAGAGTTTGAATCCCAATCTGATCAAATTTTTCAAATAAATATAACTAATCGGAGGTGACCTGGTGGTCTAGGGGTAAGGTGTCAGACTTCTGTGCTGGCGTCCGGGGTTCAATCCTCGGTCCCGGCACAGATTTATCTGATTACCAAACCCTTCCTTCACCTCTGACAAGACATCTTGTGAATGTGGGGAATGCCAGGCCTCCACCATGGTTCGGATTCCACGTTAAACTGTAGGTCCTTCATTTCATCTCACAATCACCCTACCATTACACATTAGCGTAAGTGCGTATAACCTGAACGGGTGGTAAGACGCGGTGCTAATAATAATAATAATAACAACTAATCGGAAAATTTCCAGATGAATTACTAACAGGACCCTTTAGGTTTTCAAACTTACCATCGTACCCGACATTCAATGTCTCGTACTATTCATGGTGGTAATTAAAAGTTTCAATAAATACATGAAAGTAATGCTTTCTAATTTTAAGAGAAAATAATAATAATGGTTGAACATTCATAAATACATAACTAATCCCGCCGTTCCATTACAGGGTGGGTAAGAAACTGTGCATATAGCTAAAAAAAAACTTCATACTTAATCCATCCTCACAAACTTTCTCCACACCTCCCTATCCTTGCATACCTCCTTCGCTTCAACAACATCCATACACCGGGTCATGTATGCTCTTTTATTTGTAAAACTCTTAAATTTTTCTCCGAGGACTCACCTGGCTCAAGTAGCGCAGCATATTATCATTGAGAACTGATACTAGCACTCTTCAGTGCCCGAGGACTCAACCTGGTTCAAGGAGCGCAGCGTGTTGTAAGAACTGATACTAGCACTCCCAAGTGTCCAAGGACTCAACCTGGTTCAAGGAGCGCAGTGTGTTATCATTGATAACTGCTACTAGCACTTCCAAGTGTCCAAGGACTCAACCCGGCCCAAGGAGCGCAGTGTGTTATCATTGAGAACTGCTACAGCACACTCCAGTGCCCAAGGACTCAACCTGGCTTAAGGAGCGCAGTGTGTTTTCATTGAGAACTGCTACTAGCACTCCCAAGTGTTCAAGGACTCAACCCGGCTCAAGGAGCGCAGCGTGTTATCATTGAGAACTGCTACTAGCACTCTTCAATGTCTGAGGACTCAACCTGGCTCAAGGAGCGCAGTTTGTTATCATTGAGAACTGCTACTAGCACTCCCAAGTGTCCAAGGACTCAACCTGGCTCAAGGAGCGCAGCGTGTTATCATTGAGAACTGCTACTAGCACTCCCAAGTGTCCAAGGACTCAACCTGGCTCAAGGAGTGCAGTGTGTTATCATTGAGAACTGATACTAGCACTCTTCAATGTCCGAGGACTCAACCTGGCTCAAGGAGCGCAGTGTGTTATCATTGAGAACTGATACTAGCACTCTTCAGTGTCCGAGGACTCAACCTGGCTCAAGGAGCGCAGTGTGTTATCATTGAGAACTGATACTAGCACTCTTCAGTGTCTGAAGACTGAACCTGCCTCAAGGAGCGCAGAGAAACTCCCATAAGACAAAGTGTCTGGTGTATCTTTATCTATGGGTTAGGTACATTTTGAAAGTACCCAGCTTCCCCTTCTATAGTGTGGTACCACATCATCTAAAAGTGAATGCTAGTGCACTTCCTTAATAATAGCCTTCCTCTTCATGTCACCTTGTATCGAGTACTGTTATGGTTATATATTTCAAAATTCAGGCAAAACTGACGTAAGGGTGTTGGATTGGCTTGGCCAGTTACTATCTAGTCACTGTAACAAAAACCTAAACTTCATCGTGATAATAATATCTATTGACTCATCAACAAATATTGTATAAATGTTAGATTTGCTACATTAAAGAATAAGACCCAAAAAAAAATGGTGATCAAATTGTCTCAGACGTCACTCTCACAATAGACTGGACTGCCAATGACAGGACGGTCACGAATCCTAGTCTGATGTACTGTACCACAGATGTTTTTTATTTCTAAATGGTTTCCCAAACTTCCTCCCTGTGAATGTAACTACATTATCTCCTAAATTTTACCTTTCTTGTCCTAGTCCATTAATGTAATTAATGTATACACATAACCTAAATAGGTACTAAGAGATGGTGGGGAAAAAATATATACTTAGGTCTAAGACAAAATATGGAAAATAAATTTAGTTTAAATGAAGAATGACAACCTGGACACGGGAATCAAACTCGGAACCTTTGGCTTTGCATGCCAGTGCCAAACTACTTAGCCAGCCTGGTTCGTCTCGTATACAGCCCTTGAGTCCCGAGTTCGATTCCCATGCAGGTGAATGCTAAGTCACTGGTATGAGACAAACCGAATGGCTCATTGATAAGGCATTGTCATGCAAAGCCAAAGGTTCTGAGTTTGATTCCCTTGCACGTGAATGCTAAATCACTGGTACGAGACAAACCGAATGGCTCAGTGGTAGAGCATTGGCACGCAAAGCCAAAGGTTCTGAGTTCGATATCCTTGCACTTGAATGCTAAGTCACTGGTATGAGACAAACCGAATGGCTCAGTGGTAGAGCATCGGCACGCAAAGCCAAAGGTTCTTGAGTTCGATTCCCATGCACGTGAATGCTAAATCACTGGTAACAAGATAAATCGAATGGCTCAGTGGTAGAGCATCGGCACGCAAAGTCAAAGGTTCTGAGTTCGATTCCCATGCACGTGAATGCTAAATCACCAGTACGAGACAAACCGAATGGCTCAGTGGTAGAGCATCGGCACGCAAAGTCAAAGGTTCTGAGTTCGATTCCCATGCAGGTGAATGCTAAATCACTGGTACGAGACAAACCGAATGGCTCAGTGGTAAGGCATCGGCACGCAAAGCCAAAGGCCCCGACCGAGTATGACTCTCCATACCCAGATTGTCATTTTTCATTTTTCATTCAGCTTTCAGTACAGATCCTGTGAGTAACCACCATATATCAGTTTGTGATACACATGAATTAATATACGCAGATTAAATACCTTTACTGTAATAAATAAAAAACATAAAATATATTATAAACATGATTATAAAACTAGTTCTAAACTAAATGACCTTGTTCTCATGTAATAGTGAATTGTATTATCTCTTGCTTGGGTTCAGGACCAATAGTTCACGGCTCTGGTCTCTTTTTAAGACGACCTTGAACGTTTCATAAAATGCGGAAGATATTTCTTCATCGGACAATATGTCATCACTAAAACGTGTGCAGGCGCAGGAGTCTGAAGTATTCTTACAATATTACTGCGACAGTATTAATTATAAGGGAAAACAATGTCTTTGAACCGCACCTTGATTTATTTCACCTCATCTTTTGAAGCTACGTTCTCCAAATCCAAAATTATGAAGCGGAAATTTCACAGAGAATTAATTTCAAGAAACCACGCCGACAGAAAATATGGCATTGTTGGAGTGCCATTTGGAAAAGGCCAGGTGAGATAAAATGAATTTCTTTATTAAATTAAGATTTACAAATAAATAACAGTATTGGTTTTGTTTTTGTTTTTTAATTATCTAGGCTTAACTAGCTTTGTTAGTCGAATAGTCTTAAGGCAGAGTTTTTCAGAATGTGCCTAAAAGAGTCCTTAGGCTCTGCCAGGGTTATCTCAAGCTCTGTGAAGCAAGTTTAGAATATTATTTATTAACCGTTTTTCACAATATAAAATAGCATCAGTAACTATGATTGACAATTTTTCAAATCTGTATAAAGGGCATTTGCCAAAAGTGCAGCTAGAACAGGCAATGTTTTCCATTTGTTTTATATCTTTATACTTGTAAAATTTAACTTTCATTATTGAGTGGTCATAACATTTCCGTAAAAAAAAAATTTATGAGAGCTCCAGCATGAACAGCGGAGTACAAGGGCTGCTCCGATCTAAAAAGTTTGTAAACCCCCTGGTTTAAGGCGTCACACTCACTATAGACTGGACTACTAATGACGGGGAGATTTGTGTTTGAATCCTGGTTTGGTGTACTGAAGGTTATTTTTACTAAACGCTTTCCCACTTTCCCTCCTCACAAATGTAGGTACACTTCCTCTAAATTCAACCTTCCTCATTCCTATCACACCCGAAAGGGTGATGAAAAGCGGTAAAAAAAGGCATAAAAATAAATAGGCCTACTTTTAATCCCATGACGGTTGATCCTTTTAGCCATTATTTATTTAAAGTGTTAAATCGTTTGTTCCTAGTTGAAGAGCGGAGTGGGGAATGCCCCGGAGGCCATCCGGGCCCAGAAGCTCTTGACGGAGCTTCATCTTATGGGTGAGTGCCACATGAGTGCTTAGAGATACGCTCAGATTAGCCATAATCCAGAAATGTGTAAAACCTGGAAATGTTAGGGAATCTCTACTTATCAGTGAAATCAGGAATGGTTTTGTAATCGGCTAGAAAAATCGAATATTTGCCTGTTTAAGTAAGAGGGACGTCTTTGTTGCATTTTATCTGAACACAGGTTTTTAATAATAACAATAATAATAATACTACCCGTTCGGGTTATACGCTTTAAGTACTAATTACACTAATGGATTAGGAATTGGGAAGGTTTAATCAGGGAAAGTGAACCCGCATTTGCGTGAAGGGAGAGTGGAAAACCATTTAGGGAAAACCACGCCCAGTTCACCCGACCGAGATTCGAACCTCGATCTCCTCGTCCTCAGCAGTAGAGCTCAACACGACAAGCGCGTTAGCCAACTACGCCACCGAGGCGGGTCACAGGTTTTTAGTTAGGCTAAGTTGATGTCTGATATTTTTTTTTAACACAATACATAATTATTTATTTATAATAAATGAAATGCTTAATAATATTTAACATCTTGATTTATATTTTTTATTTTTTTTATTTTTGAATAAGAAAAAAACAGGAATTTTTTTTCTTCCGAGAATTAGTTGCCACCCTGATGCTCTATCACTTGACACATTTTGAATAGCTCTGAAAATAAATGCCATTTGATGGGATTGCTCAATCTCTACCCAGTTTTAAAATGTCTTACTTGGGCTACTATCACAAGGGGTTTGTGTGGGGTTGAGAGCACTGAGGTGTCAATTTAAAGTACTAATAATGTCCAAGTTATGTTTGGGAGCGGTGATATTTGATATATTCAATTCGGTTTTGGGGATATTTCATATATTCAATGCGGCTTTAGGGATATTTCATATATTCAATTTGAGTTGGTTCCATTGGAAAAAATATATATTTCGCACCTTCTTGTTAGCTATTTTTTTTTTCAAACATCTCTTTATAGCATATGGAGGAGGGCTGGGGACACACCCAAACCTGCGTACCATGTTTGACCAGTATTATTGGTTTCTGTCTCCAGGATACGACGTGAAGGACTACGGAGATGTTACGTATCCAGCAGTTGAGACCGCGGAGAAGTTTGACCACAACATGAAGGCTCTGGAGCATATCGCGGCGTGTCACAAGAAGGTCCAGAACATTCTACCGTCCTTTCCTTTCAGATTTCTCAGGAGACCAATCATTCATTTTCTCATCCCCTAGCGAACAAGGTTGCTTGATGACGAATTGACAGTCGAATTTGGACGCCTCAAAGAATATTCTCACACCTTCACTCCTGTTTCAAATCATCCCTATTTAATGATAGACTCTCCCAGTTTGACACACACTTCTCTGCTCGAATGGTTTAAAGTGTCACTCTCGCGATAGACTGGACCGTCAATGACGGGGAAATAGGGGTTCGATCCCGGTTGCTCCTAGATGGCTCTCTCTCTCAACACAAATGCGAGTACACTTCCTCTAAATACAGCCTTGCTCATCCCTAATCCATTAGCATAGCTAGTACATAGGCGTAAAACCTGAACGAGTAGTAAGACGCGGTACTTGGAAAAACTAAATATTTAAATGTTAAAACGAATGTCACGAAACAAAAAAAAAATAACTTTTGGCTATTATAGACCTATTTTTTCTTATTCTAAATAATTTTTATGATCATCATTGATTTCAAGTATACCTCAATGTTCTTGGGGTAAAGTGCTTGTTGCTTCAGGACCAGATGTTCGTGGGTTCAAACCTAGCCTGGGTCTACGGATTTTTCCTGAGCGATAAAAATCTGGAGCACAATTTCCTTTGGAGGGGAAGTCAAGAAGCCGTCGGTCCCGTGTCCATTGTGGCGAGTAAAGGAACCCCTGAGGAGGTTATGTGAAAATACCTTTCTTGGCAAAAAAATTGTTAGGCCCTTTCGCTCTCGCTCATAGAAATTCTCGTGTGCCGATATAATCGGTTAGTTGAGAAAGTGCACGTTAAATAGCTCGAATGTATAAAAATAAATAAAATATTTCAAGATTATTTGAAATACTTACATAAAATAGTGGATTAGACCCAACTCTAGTTTTAAGAGTAATTAAAACAAATTAAAGTAGTTAAAATTAATGTGAAAATTTAGATAATTACACTTTTGTTGTGCCAGTGTAGTGCTTGTAGTTCTAGCAACTTATATGATCTAACCTACAGGCTAGAGGAACAGTTTGAGTAGAGTAGGGGGAGTTTTAAATAATTACACTAGTGTTCACCTAGAAAGGAAAGGAGAAACCACACTGAGTGGCCAGTCTGGTACACGACAGACCCCGCGGCGCATGCCCTGATGTACCGTTACGTGTCCTCCCCTTTTCAGGTGTCAGAAAAAGTGCAGGACGTGATTAAGGACGGTCGGGTGTGTGTGACCCTGGGTGGTGACCACTCGGTGAGCATCGGCACCATCGACGGTCACGTCAAGGCGCGGGGGAACGTGGCGGTGCTATGGGTGGACGCCCACGCGGACCTCAACACAGCGGACACCTCTCTGACCGGGAACATTCACGGCATGCCGGTAGCGCTGTTGGCCAAGGAGCTCTCCGACTACTGGCCGTATATTCCCGGCATGGACTGGCAAAAACCCACGTAGGTGTCTTATTGTGGACAGTGGGGTACATCAAGTATTTAGAGGTGTATGCATATATATTTTTAGCACTGCATCTTGTTACCTGATCAGGTTATATGAACATGCACTAATTAAGCTAATGGTATATGTATTAGGAAGGTTGAATTTAGATGGAGTGTACCAACATTTGTATGAAGGGAATGTAGAAAACCATTTAGGAAAAAAAACACCTTAAGTATACCTGACTCGGATTCGAACCCCAATCTCCCTGTCATGAGCAGTCTAGATTAACACGAGAGTGACGCAGTTGACCAAAGCAGGTGGTACACAATATGAAAAGCTTTTTGATAAACATATTAACAAAGATGTTCACACAATGCCATGGACTTTTATGAGCCTTTCTTTCCCTCTTATGATGGCTTTGTTTATCTTACCGCTGAAGGTTTAATGGATCCCGTCTTAAGGACCAATATTTGAAGCAACAGTATCCGACGCTTTAGCCCAGTCGGTGGAGTGTCTGTCTACTGAGCTTAGGGTCCCGAGCTCGATTCCCGGCGTGGCCTAAAAACTTATCATTGGTGAAACGTGGGTTTACTCTTTCACAGTGATGAATTAACGGCTGGGGACTATATGTTGCACCTGTCCTAGTTTTAAGTTAGATTATAAGGCGTATGAAGTTACGACAGGCCCAGCCAGCCGGTAGTGGAGAATATATGGCTTGGATAAAAAACCGACCCACAGGCTGGAAACAGCAATGGAGGTAAAGTAACATTCCTAAGATGTCATAGAAATAGGATCTCTCAGGCAGTACAAGACTAACCTCTGGAAATATCTGGTTGTTGGCTGTGGAACTGAATTATAATCTGTCTCCATACAAGTGTACTGTGGTTTTCTTTACCTCAATAATAATTTTGACCCGCTTCGGTTGTGTCCCTCCCGCAATAGACTGGATCGCTGATGGCGGCAAGGTCGGGGTTCGTGGTTTTTTACAATGATTCACTCCACACTAATGTCGATACACTTGCTATGAATTCAATCTTTCTCGACCCTAACACACTGGCGTTAATTAGTCCATATGCATATAACCCGAAATGGCCCTAGTGCTGTGGCCAAGATCGTTTGGGTGTGGTCCGAACAACATTTGAGAAATGCTCTTTTTATTATTATTATTATTATTATTATTATCACCGCGTTTTACTACCCGTTCGGGTTATACGCACTTACGCTAATGTGTAATGGATTTTGAGATGAAATGAAGGACCTACAGTTTAACGTGGAATCCGAACCACGGTGGAGGCCTGTCATTCCACACATTCACAAGATGTCTTGTCAGATAAATCTGTGCCGGGACCGAGGATTGAACCCCGGCCGCCAGCTCAGAAGTCTGACACCTTACCCCTAGACCGCCAGGTCACCCACAAATGCTCTATTTGAATCTCTATAAACTTACTTACATAACTAATCAGGCCGTTCCCTTGCGGGGTAGACAACAAACTCTGAATATAGCTCAAACACAACAGCTCCATATTTAGTCCATCTTCACTTTCCTATCCTTGCTACTCCATTTGCTTCAACAACATCTATACACTGAGGCATACATGCTCTTTAATTCGTAAAAATCTAGCGCAACACCCCCAAGATTTTCAAGCTTCCTTTTCCAAGTCATCTAACACCTTAATATTTTTAAGAAATAATTAATAATTTAGTAATCACAACTTATAATGACTGTCTTAGCCTCGGTTTTGTGTTGGGAGCGTCATCCGTCAGTCGGCTTGACTGCACGAAGATAAAAACAAAACTCTGCGCTATTTAAAACCTAATTAAATAATTGAAATAATGCTATAGCTTAGTTATAATTTACAATGCTTTATGATAAACATATTCAACTATCTGAAATGTCAATAATCAGCACATAAGTTATTTGATTACAATTATTTCCACCAAATTTATACTACTTTAAAGTTCCCTTTTGCAGGCGCACTTATATCATTGCCCCCC
>CABEEJ010002552.1:14792-32584 GCA_901482245.1 Timema douglasi | reverse complement strand
TCAAGTCCGTGCATGGGAGTAAGCGTCCTCTCCCCTGACGCCCTCCCCCCCCCCCCCCTGCATTGGTTTTACGCCACTGTTCCAGGCGCTGATAACACTAATAGCAATGGACCAAATTCCCAGTCGCTCAAAAATACCAATTTAATGTTTTTAACCACCGATTTAATCAATTTCAGATCCGCTTCTGTGGCCGAATGGTCTAAGGCGTCACTCTTGAATTGATGAAGACAAGGAGATCAGGATTCAAATCTCGGTCAGGTCTAATAATGGTGGTTTTTCTTAAATAGTTTTCCACCCACGTAAATGCGAGTGGATTACCTCTAAAATGATTTCTTCCTCCTTTCTACCCCATTAGAGTAGTTATCATAAATGAATATAAACCTGAACAGGTAGGAAGATGTGGGGATAAAGAATAAAAAGTTAATTTTAGTTTTTCTTTTTTTTTAGAAAGAAGTTGATTTGATCTAGCTTAAAATGAACGTTCATACACAAACTATTACCTAACTTTAATGTTCCCATTCTGTTTGCAAAACAGAGACTTATAATAAAGATGTATAAACATTTTTCACAATGCAATTCCATTGAGCAATCTTGGTATGTGTGCAAAAATGTTGCAAAATTGGCAATTTGTGTTTAATTATAACTAGTTTTGTTTCTTTTTCAGCTTATCAATCAAACAATTTGCTTATATTGGTCTAAGAAGTGTCGATGAATATGAAAGGTGAGGAATTGCAAAGTGTGTATATTTTTATTGAATACTTGAAATTCCAGAAATTTGATAAATTTCCCTGGATTTGCCACGGCCAAGTTAATTACCTGACATTTACCCATGAGGTGGATACTCTTGTAGGACTAGATGATCCTGTAGACTAGTTTGGGGCACTAGCACTAGGAGCAGCTTGCAATGACGTCACAGAGGAATGCGCGCGCACGGACATGAAGTTTATAGAAAATTCGACATTTCTGTTAGCAATTTGTATTTATAATGTGGTTTATTTATTAAATAATAGATTTAGTTACATTTGATTGAATTTGATATAAGAATTGATTAATCAACATTCAGCAATAGAAAATGCGCTGTTTTCCGGGTGTAATGCCCCACTTCGCATCTTTTAGTTTGCAGATCTAACGCCACGAGCGCTAGCGATGTGGTTCTACTTGCCAACAATTAGAGTGGCGTTTCTATACTCAATCCCTTTCTATGCATTGACCTGTTTTCCGGCCACTTAATAACTCATTTTCTTCTTTAATTATGGTTTATAAGGTGCATACAAATATACCAAATATCAGTCATTATTCAAAACTTGATTTTAACAATCTATGTGATGCATTTTTTTAAATTGAGTTGAATCTGCTATTTCTCGAATCCAGATCTTGGAAAAAATTATGAACTTAAGAAGAAATAGAAAAATAATAATAGAAATAGTAATGTAACTAAATTGTAACTTTTTTTTTGCTGATTAATAAATTCAGTTAACATTGTAAACTTAATGGCATGAGGTCTTCACCCCAAACTTAAGATTTTCATTCAAAATTTTATAAATTCTAATTTCTGAAATACTCTATCACTGGGTAGTAGTTGTACATTCAAGATAATTTTGAGCAAAGTATAAAAAAAAATAATCGATTCTTACCTGCACAGTAAACTTGGCCCACAAAATTTCATGACTTTTAATGCAATTCGGTGGTCGAATGTTCTAAGGCGTTACTCTTGCAATAGACTGTACCGACGATGACGAAAAGATTGGGGTTCAAATCGCTGTCGGGTGTACCAAGGATGATTTTTCACTCTACTCTGTGCTAATGCGTGTACAATTCCTTTAAATTCAACCTTCCTCATCCCTAATAAGTTAGTGTAATTAGTACATGTGCATGTAACCTGAACGGACAGTGAAAATGGTTCTAAAAAAAAAGGGCCTTTGATGGGTGATAGATCCCCCTTTTATAGGCGCAAATAACCCTTCCTTCACCTCTGACAAGACGTGTATTAATCACAACTTGTGAATGTGTGGAATGCCAGGCCTCCACCGTGGTTCGGATCCCACGTTAAACTATAGGTCCTCCATTTCATCTCACAATCACCCTACCATTACATATTAGCGTAAGTGCGTATAACCCGAACGGGTAGTAAGACGCGGTGCTAATAAGAATAAGAAGAATATAGGAGCAAATGAAAACTTTATCGCACAATCCAGGTTTGTCTCAGACTTTCACTTACTCCTCACTCATCATACGCGGTGCGATGTTCAAAGTGGAAGTGTAGCGAACACTACAAAAAATCAGCAAGTTTGCAGTCTGCTCCAGTACAAACCGAGAGTTTATTTTTTTTTCACGTGGTGATATCAACAGTTGTTGAATATCTGTCAAGTGTATTCTGGAATTTAATGACAACTTTTTCTCTTCACTTAAAAAGTTTGTCATATCAAATGCCGCTATGATCTTGACATATTCAACAACTGTTGATATCACCACATAAAGAAGTTTAAACTTTAGTTTAGTACCGGAGTAATATTTGATTTATCTTGGGCAAAAAAAAAAGTTTTGCTATAAAACCTACAAAAAACACTGTATTTATTTCACATCCTTTAAATCCCCTCGATAAGTGTACATTTCCTTCCGGCTGACTCTGTTTCCTTTGTCTTGCTGACCAGGGTGATTATGGACAAATACTCTATCACGGCGTTTGGTATGGAGGACATCGAGTATAAAGGAATCGTCAACATTGTGAATGAAGCTTTACAAAGTATTGACCCTTTGAGCATGCTCCCGCTTCACGTCAGTTTCGATATCGACTGTCTAGACCCGTTGGAAGCTCCAAGCACAGGCACGCCAGGTATTTGTTACCATTTTTACATTTATTATAAGGTAAGGTTTTTAAAAATATAATCTATCAAAGGATTTTTTTTTCTTATCATTATAACTGCTCAAGTTTCATTTTGGAAGACACAAAGAATTAATTAACTCAAATTTTAACTGGAGACATACATTTTGCTACGGTATTTATTAGAAGTGAGCGATGTAAACTTTTTCAATTTGAAGGAAAGTCAAATAGAATTGTATGAAATATTCCTAAAGCCAAATCAAAGTTCAGATATTAAAAAAAAAATATTGAATGACAATATAACTTTAGATATTAAATATAATTTTCAAATAATATATTACAAACGTGATTAATTTATTTTATCCTAAGTTGATAAGCCTCGAATTGGATATTTTAAATAGTTTTGAAGCCTGATCAAAGTTAGAATAGTTTTTGTTAGATGTTCTATGCTTAAAAAATATTATATTGAGTTTATTTATGTAACTTTATGCACTAAAATAATTTAGAAAATGTTTTATTTCACATTTGTTTGTAATATTTCTTTCTAAACTGATAAATCATCACAATATGCAAATCATTTACTTCAAATTTTTTCATATAAATTTTTTCTTTAAGGAATCCTCTTTTCGATTTTTGAGATAGGTATTTTATATGTCTTGATTTAATTTTTAAACAGCTCGATATGGTAATGATTTAACATAAGTAAGTTTTATATGTAGCTGTTAATATTTACTTTCTCTCAACACCCCCTCTAAGAGAAAAGAAATTTGATCGTCAAAAAAAAACCTCGAGATTTTGATAAAATGTTGTTTCAAGACTCAATGGAATCGAAAAAGTCAGAGGGAATTTTGTTGTTGTTTTTATTATGCTTTTGTTAATTTGAATTTAAATCAACAAACTTTATTTCAATTCGTATCTAAATGGCTAAGTAGTCGATTTCATGAAAAATGTTGGGCATGTATTAACTAAAACTTGCTACAACAAACTTTAAATATGTTTTGATAGCCATTTTAATTCTACCGAAGTAGGTTGGGGAACATAATTCATAAGTGTAAAAGAATTGAATAGGTAACAAAAATAGATGTATTATACAATTAACATAAAAGGTGATATGGGGTTCAAATAGTTATGATAGGGCTTAACTCCAAAAACATAGGAACTACCCGTAGCACGGGAGAATACGTGTCCTAGGCGACACAGCAACAGTCAAATGGAAGTTAAGTTGATAGAGGATATTGGATTGCAAGACAGCCGGGCTAGCGCCTATGATGTTATTTGCCGCCCTACCTTGTATTTCCCTATTTATTTCTACTTTTGTGAACAATTATAATTTAAATTTCCGTGAAATCTTCGAAGTTCATCAGCTGATTCCCAGCCTGACTAATGACAATGTTTACATATATTAAATTAAGTAAAAGGACGGAAGGAACAACGTAAAACATTGTTTTAAATAATTTAAATAAGGAATTATGATTTAAGGAAGAACACTTACCTTTTATTAAGCATATTAATTATCCATTTAAGAAGGGTGTTTGACTGTATTTATTTTGAAGGTCGGCCATCTTTGTTTTAACGCATGCCCAGCGCTATCAAACGAGTGAGGAGTGAACTTCGTGATTTGGAAGGAATAAAAACGAGCGCGATTTTTAATTTTGACAGAAGTAAATAGACATTTTATTCTTTATTAAAAACATTATTCTTATTCAATTGGCTATATTTAAATACTTATATTAAACCTACATTTCATTTTTATTTTATCACTAGTCTATAGCCAACAATTCATTTTCGGTTTTTTTTATACATAGTTTGTTTTCTCTTTGGACTTGGAATAGAACATTTTTTAAATTTGAAAAAGGATTAGAAGGTTTTGAAGAGTAGAGAGACTTCTTCCTGGTTTGGTGGTCCAAGATGGAGCCAAATGAATGTGGGCTCCCAATTTAAATTATTTTTATAGTGGTTAAAAGGTGAAAGATTAAAGTGAAATTAGTAAATAAAGGAAGCTAAGAGAGTGTGTAAGAGCTGCAATGTTTGTGTTTATTTAAATTGTGGAAGAATTTCAAATGAAACAAAATTTATGAAGATGGTGTTTTCAGTATGGGTGAGGTCAAACCAACTATTCAATTAATGATTATTGTAATCATTTCTTTTCTCTTTTCTTAATAAACCAGAACTCTTATTTCCAGAAGGACAGACTAATACAACAAAATAATTAACATTATATGTTATGTCTAATTATTGATTTTTTTGATTGTATATATATTTTTTCTCTTCTTGGTCTCAACAATACTGTGCTATACTTTATTAAATTAGAATTATAATTAACCGGAATTCCATAGGTAGGATTTGGATGTGGACAAAAAGGAAACCACAATAAATTCATAAAGTGCCAACAATTGTTTTTTTTTATACATTTATTTTTATTGGTAGTCTAATTACATTTTTTTCAACAATCCATTTTTTTTTTAAATCTAAATTGTTCATGGTTTTTTTTTTTAGTTTTAAGTTCACCCAGTGGTCTCGAGGTTGAGAGTTGTTGTGCCACTGAGTTTATAGCCGAGGTAAATGTATTGTTCCTTTTTTTGATTATTATTTTTCCCCTAGATATCAGGGGTGACGCCCAACAAAAACACGAATAATATACAGATAAAAGAATTCAATATTTTTTTCATTTAAATCTATTATGTTATTATAAGTTTATTATATTATTATATATATATTATTTTTTTATTACACGCCAGACTTCCACCAGAAAGGTATAAGTTTTAGAGTTACTAAGTTACATGTCTGCCAAGATACCTAGTTTGACTTGACAAAGGAACAACATCCAAAATAATAAACGATAAGATGACTGTAATTCAGTTGCACTAGTCGATGACTAACAAACAGGTGTACAAACAAAATTGTACTATGGCCGGTCTATTCCCAGAGGGTACTGCCAGAGCCCTCAATAGTGCATTTATGCTATTACCCACTTCCTGGGGTATTCGTCAAATCTAGCACACACGCATATAAGCATATAACCAAAAAAAGCTAATGTGTGTGCAGGCCACCTTACAAACTTAGAAGTGTTCCACACTTTGCGCACCCAAAATAGTAACACAGAAAATGGAGTGCCAACAAGAATGCTGTGAGATACTGACCTAGCTAGGTCCTCAAATAAAGACATTAGACAACCTGCTTGTAGCCATACAAAAATTGAACTCGTAAACATGACGTTCACGGCGCATTGATATATAGTGAAGCCATGAGGACTTAAAACGAAATAAAGAACTCGCGGAGAAGAGGAAGCTTAAAGTAATCTCCTAAGAAAACATAATTGTCGTTCCGACAAATTAAACTAAGTCTGAAGAACATGGAAAGAAAGTATAGTCATATGGACTAACTCGACAAGTCTGAAGGACTTGGAAATTTAATGAATACTTGGATCAATAAACTAGATTCCCTCGACGTCGAGACGGTGACATCTATGTCCCAGCCATCGCGGTCAGCAGTATCTTCTTCCGGTTCTGGAGCAGAGGTTCCTCCTTCGAGGATATCCAATGATGAACTACAATCCTGTGAGCCCAAGGATCGCAAAATGGGCACGTAAATAAGGAAAAAGGGAAAGCAGTGGGGGGAGGGTTTGGAGCAGTGGAGAAAGAGGTGCCAAGGAACTACGCTAGGGGAATAGTGTTTGTAGCTCGCAGCATCGGACCAGCGATAGTAAGGTCTTTTCTTCAATGTTGAGTTCAAGGGGTTAGACATCCGTTGAAATTGCCACACCTTCTATTCTGCCATATTTGCAGAACAGTTGGCGAAAGCATGGTGATCGAATGTGAGTAGAACACAAATGATATTATTGCAGAATATATCAGTTTTAATTCTTTTCTTCGGATACCTTTATCTTATTTTAGCATTTGGTGCAGATTACAGTCTTTAGGTGTCATTTGATTTGAGTGACAGGCTATATGATGTTGCCAGTAAAAGATTGTGAAACCTCGTATCGTGAAATGTTGGTGTCTCAAACTAAATTACATACATTTATGTTGGTTTTTCTTACCTGGCCTTGGTTTGGTGAGTAAACCAAACCTCAGATGTATATTTCGCCCCCTCTACCAAACGGGTATCACTTGTTTCAGTCCGTGGAGGAATGTCCCTACGAGAAGGCATCCAAGTGATGGAACAAGCGCATCGCACCGGCCGCCTGTCCGCCATCGATCTCGTGGAGGTTAACCCCAGTATCGGAGATAAGCGAGACGTGCACCTCACCATACAGGCAGCTAAACACCTGTTGCAGGCGGTGTTTGGGCGTCAGAGGCGCGGGAATTACCCTAATGACGAGCTCGTCAAGCTTGTCAACTACAACAAACTCGATAAAGAGACGAATGTTTTAAAATAAACCTAAAACTTTCAGTTTGTGATTTGTCTTTGTCTTTAGCGTAAAGACTTTTTTATGAATAAAATAAACAACTTTTTAAAAATTGTGTATTATTTATTAAATTTTAGGTTAATTTTCTTTTGCATGAGCATCTTTGTGCAGTACATAGACATTTGAATCCTGATAAATCTCAGGGTTAAGCCATACCAACCAAGCAGCCGCCATCTGTTGGTGACTATAATCCCAACTTTTGCCGAGAGAGGATGTCATGTGGTCAGCACAACGAATCTTCTGGCTGTTAATCTCAATTTTCTAGATTGGAACTTCTACTTTTTTTTGTTTGAGTAGCTCCTCACGAGGCTGAGTTGACCCCGTTCCAGACTCACTGGTTGACAGAAAAATCTAGAAACGCCAGGACTCGAACTCTGGACCAATAGATCACAGAGGTGGTCAGAGTATTACTAACTCTATTATACTTCCCCGGCCCAAACTCCTTTCCCCCTTTTTTTGAGATTTGACTCTTATTAGGCCTTATCTACTTAAAAAGGCAGGGATTTCCAACTTCTTTTTTTTGGGGGGGAACCCTTAATCACCTAACCAAGTTTATAACAGTAATAAGTAATAATTATAGAAAAAGGATTTAACATTTAGCTAGCAATTTTTTGTCAATAACAACTTGAGAATCGATGTAATTAAGTACGTCTATTATATTTACCATGTTTTCTAAGATTCGGATTCATAAAATAGTGGGTTCAAGTTTTTTTTGTTATTAGTTTGATACTGCTCATTTGTAGCGTCTTATCATAAGCTACAACACTAAATTTCAAAACAAAACAGGACACTAAATTACTTTCAACAATATTCCACCTAAACTTAAATAATGTTCTAAACTTACCGAGCTCCATTTCACTGTGTGCATCCCAAGCTATCTCCCTCGCCACACAACCGGCTAACGCGGTCAAGAGTGAATGCGCCAGGGAACGGGCTGAGCCAACCCCGAGTGTTCGCTAAGACTGACGGGAAATGTGAAGTATAACATTTCCGGCATTAGATGGGTCCACGTGCCAAAAACACTGTTCTGGGGACTTCCAGGGCATTCTTGTCACATGTTCCCCTTTGTTGGTTTAGCGCAATAATGCTGAATAGGTTGCTGGGAAACATGAGACAATTTATTATATAAATAATATATTCGTTTTTAATGTCCTTCGTGCTCACTCTGCATTTATTCTCCCCTTATTTTATAACTTTATACTTTGTATGGCTGCCTTTGTCCTGGAGGACAAAAAGGAGCTACATCTTAATTAAAAGTGAGGTTAATTTAGATCAGTGTGTCTTAACTTTTTTTCAGCTTTAATAGAGATTCCTCCCTTCTTGCCCCTGCCCCTATTTTTTGTAATGATTTTTTATATATCTTTAAAAAAAAGCTTCGTTTTTAGTCAATTCTTTAGTTTATGTAAAATCAACACTACCAGCATAACGGCACAAAAAATGACAAGATTATGATGATGGTTGTCACTGTTTTGTTTTCATCGGTTCTTGAATATTAGGTTTGGCATTTTACGGAGCTCACTGCAAATCACGTTCCACTTCAAGTCGACAGTGCTTTGTAGTTTTTATTAGAGTCTGAGTTGAAGATTTGGGGGTTTTTACACGTGGTCGAAATAGGGGGGTGGGGGGGCAAAGTCTAGGATTGTGTGATTGAAAATAAACATGTGCGTTTTACTTTTGGCTACTTATCGAATATATTGATTACAGCTTGTAGGCAGTGTTGCCAATTTCACAAGAAACTAATTATCTTTCTTACTTTGGAAAATATATAGAATATTATTTTTAAATCTTCATGTCTTAGATGATTATATTTAAAAAAATTGTTACACATTAGGCTTACAATTTTCATTTGTGCTTCAATAATTAACTTTAGTAGATTAAGCTACCACTTCATTATTAATGGGATTTTTTTTTCTTTCTTTCAGAAACTCTCCGAGACCTGAAGCAGGATTAGTTATTCATTAGATAAAACGACTTTAAAAGCGTAGCCACTTTTCCGACCAGTTATGGATAGTAACGACCCTATAGTGTTGAGTTTTTACGAGTCGCTCTTGCACAGGTCCGACGTCAACCTTCTCAACGGCCCCCATTGGCTAAACGACAACATCATCAGTTTTTATTTCGAGTACCTGGAGAAAGTGATCCACAAAGGTAATAACCATATACTATTTGTGGGTCCAGAAGTGACACAGTGCCTCAAGATATCTCCAATCGAAGAGTTGGGAACGTTCCTAGACCCTTTGAAAGTCAAACAACGTAAGTTCATATTCTTAGCCTTAAACGATTGTGAAGTCTTGGACACCCCGGGGGGAACTCATTGGAGTTTGTTGGTTTATAGTAAACCGGAGAACATGTTCTTCCATTTCGACTCCTCGGCGGGTTGTAACAAGGACCAAGCTTGCAAACTGTCGGCGAAGCTTCTCAGATATTTCACTGCGTCCACAGAGTTGGGGTTCCAAGAGCATGAAACGCTGCAACAGGTCAATGGCTACGACTGTGGTATCCACCTCATCTGCAACGCGGAGTGGGTCGGCGAGCACTGTGAGGTCCAGGACGAGATCAATAAATTTGGAATTATTAAAAAAATGTCCATCGATACTAAACGGAATGAAATTTTAGAGTTGATTGAAAGTATGAAGAGAGATAGGTAATGCGAGTCTTGAATTTAGTTTGAAAATGTAATAAGCAGATAATTTATTTTTTTCCCTGTATTTAGCGAATAAAACAAATTCTTCTGAAATACAAACAAAATCATGAAAATTTTCGATTTTTAAATCAACACAAACTGAAAATAAATAATTTTCAAGTCAAACATTAGCTTTTATATCCTGTTTGTAATATTTTCCTCAAAAGTAAAGTAATAGATTTTTTGTCGTTTTCCTTAATATTATTACTGTTTGTTCTTTTTGGTAAAGTCCTTCCATTGTTGTGTAATGGTGTGATTTATTAATTTATTTTTTTAAAAAAGAGATGCATATTCCTCCTTCTGAATTTCAATAAAAGATTTAAAATAAAAGGCAGGTAAAAAGGGAAAGTCCAATTTTAACTTGAATCGAGTTTAGTGCTGCCATCTGTTATACAAGCTTTGAGCTAGTGCTGTCCTCTTTTACACAATCATGAAACCTTTCTAATGGCCTTTAGTTTATGGTTAAAAGAGGTAACTTTCATATTAAAATTAATTTAGAAACAAAGGTATTTGGTTGAGTCCTATGGCGTTTCATATACAAAAGTTCTGAAAAATGCATAGAATGTGACTTTTCTCACGGTTCCCTTTAATTTAAATTGTTTTCCGTGCATTTTATCCTTACATTAAATATATTATGTTGTTCGTCTCTATTTATACATTAATTTATTTGCCAACAAAAACTCAACCAAAAAGTGTAAATAATAAATTACATCTATCAATTGTTGGAAAAAATAAATAAAAAAATAGTCTCAATGAAAAATAATAATGAAATTGTGACCATTTCCATTTTGTTTGAATACCAGAACATTCATTTCTTGAGATTTGAGAGCTAAGACTTAAAAGTAGTGAAAATTGTGATATTAAAGGCCAAGATTCGTAGTCAGACTTTGAGCAGTTCGAAACAAAAAAATACAAGCTGACACATATCTAGACCAGAATGGAATGGTCCAGTATCGCAAATGAAACCGGCCCGTTCCATTAGAGTGTAGGAAGGTGTAGTCTTGTATTTAGTGTAGCGCCGCACTAAGTCTGACCATAAAACAGGACCTAAGATAGTTTCTCGATTTTTTCAATGGCACTAATTATATATCAAGTGTATCTAGTCTGGATATCCTTAATTTTCTATCAAAAATTTATAATTCATGGTATTCATATTAAAACTTGCCAATATATTATTTTAAATAGTAGAATTTAAAAAAAATAGAAATATACTTTGAAAATCTTTAAAGAAAATATTGATTCTTTCAAGAAAAAAAAAGTTTAATATGTATCCAAAATTGAAATAAAGACAAAATTAGATATATTTTTTTTCAAAAAGTTTTAATTAGACAACACCAAGTTTGTATAGTAACAAATATATAAAAAAAATATTATTACAAATATCTACACTAGTCATAAAAATCAATCATTAATTAACAATACTAAAAAAAATTGTCTTCATACCACTTAAATTTATTGTTACTTTGTTACACAAGTAAAGTGTTGTTAAATACAAAATGTAGCCCAATTACCATCACACCAATGATAAATTCTTGTATACAGACAATTTTGTACAACATACAAAAATTTGATAAACGTACAAATATATTCTATCAAGATATTATTTGGAACAACATTTAAGAAATACCATGTATTTATTTAAATCAAAGAAAAAATGCTTAAATGCAAGATAATTACAACTTATGATGGATTAAATTGACAAGTTATGGTTAAATCTGCATCTAAGTATCATATTCTCTATATTGTAAAATGACTCCTGGATACGTGGAATCAAACCCTGCACCTTTGGCTTAGTACGCCAATGCTCTACCCACCGAGATATCCAGAAGTTGTCCTGTGCCTAAGGATATTTTTAACTCATATTTTAAGGCAGAGTCTGTGATGGACGTGTGGAAACCGTCAGATACATATGAGTGATCAATTAATATCACGATTTATCAGATAACACAGCCATCTTCGGTTCTGAAGGGCTTTATTCTACCAATAGTACAAACGTCTATGAAAGACTGCCTTAAAATATAAATGAATAATGTACCTGGGCACAGAACCTCTGGAGAGCTCAGTGGTTAGAGCATTTGCGTACTAAGTCAAAAGTCCCGAGTTCGATTCTCGTGTCCAGGTATTATNGGGGAAATAATGGTATTTTCTTTATAGTAATTCAATTTAATTTCATTTTACAATCTTCATCTTGAGAAGCAAGAATATTCAAATCTTTTTTGAGTTGTTGATTTTTTCTCAATGTATTTTAAGAACTAATGAAAACTACACACGTGCAATGTAAGAGTTAAAATTATCAAACTAGTATGTTTATAAATGCAACAAATGTTTACACTGTTTTCTATATATTATATTTGGTTATCAAATAACACTGTAATGTTAACAAGGTGTAAATAAAATTCTAATAGACAACAAATTGGTATATTTTTTTGATAGATAATACTAAAAAAGGAATAGTTAAATATACAAAATAAAGCTTTCACAATAGCATATAAAAAATGTACAGGTACTTAAAAGAGGCAAGCGATAAACATCAATCAATAATTTGTTTATTATCATTCTTTAATAAGTTTTGAGTCGATTCAGTTCTGCAAATAAGCATATCCCTGTTTTGGTTACTAGGAAGTTGGTTCTCAGGGCCACAGTTAGTGTGCCTTGATACCAAACACAAGACAACGCCTAAATAGATTCTAAAGCAAGGGTCAGCAATAGGTCGACCTCGCAGAAATTTTCAGTCGATCGCTTAATAAAACTACATCGTTATGAAAAGGCAAGATTGCCTTGCATTATTCTGCTATGGTACTGCTTATAAGATAGGGCCATGGTGTAATCCATCAAGGTTAAGACTGCTACCTTTCATTTCAAATGGAGTGTACATTTTATTTATTTTGTGAACTTTCCATATAAAGGCAGGGACGTAAGTATTAGAGGAAATATTGAATTTAAGGAATAAATACAAGATTTATAGAAAAAAAAGTTAAAATTTGAGTGGATGAACAAATGGTGATAATGGGAATTTTGATGAATGTAAAGGTCAATCAGGGCCCCAAAAAAGGTTGCCGACCTCTGGTCTAAGGTAATGAGCCAGTTTCGCATAGAAAACGTCGCCCATTACCTTCAGGACTTAGGTGGGAGTTATCTTGGATTTAGTATCCAGCCACACTAAGTCTGACTAAATTCAACAAATATAGTTTTTTTATCATGTTTTAAGATTTATATTTTAACTTATATCTTATTTTATAATGATTTTAAGAACCTGATTTTTAGTAAGTTAAAAAAAAAATTAGGTTAAAAATTAATAACATTTCCTTCATCATCATCATCATCATCATCATCATCATCTTCAAATATTTCCCTTCAATCACAATATGGCCATTATAAAAAGAAGGGTTTGAACATATCTTAAAAATTTCCTGCATTGAAGTAACCATAAGTTACATTTAAAACTACATTTTTTTAAGAAAAGATAGGCCTATTTTAGTTTTATTTCGGGTATGTAATTCAAAAATCCTACAGTAAACTTTAAATATATATATCTGGGAAAGTACAGAGAGTATATGAGATAGTAGAGGAAGCAAGACTGAGATGGTATGGACATGTAATGAGGATGTTGGAGTACATGAGATAGTAGAGGGAGCAAGACTGAGATGGTATGGACATATAATGAGGATGTTGGAGTACATGAGATAGTAGAGGAAGCAAGACTGAGATGGTATGGTCATGTAATGAGGATGTTGGAGTACATGAGATAGTAGAGGAAGCAAGATTGAGATGAAGTATATATCAAAAAGACCACAAGGAAGACCAAGAAAGAGATGAGAGAAGCTGATAACATCAAGTGTGTGAATGAGAGATAAAGAGTGGTGAAAGGAAAGAGGTAAATGAAGGCATTTGACTACACTGGCCAGACCACAGGCTATAAACAGTTAATGATGATGTTGATGGTAGTTAGTTCACACAGGACAAGGTACATACACAAACATACCAACTTTTGATAAGACACAGAGTTTAGTAGTTTACTATTGGAGCTACGACATGTTCATGAAGAAGAGATTGAATTCTTATGTTTCCTCATTATATTAGCTGTAGAATCTGGCTAGAGCACTTAACCTCTCTATGATTATTGGTCCCACACACTTATTTATTAGTGTTTTTATATGATCGTGTGAATAGGGAAGCCACAAAAGTTTAAATAAATCACATTAGAATAAATGAGCACATCTTTTCTCTGGCAATAAATTAATTTAACTTAAATTACATATTTCAATGTTAAAAATGGACAACAATTTTAAGACTTGTTTGGTCAGTTAAAAAAAATGTATTCTTTTTTGTTTAAAACAAATGAGGTACAATACTTTTTCTTTTTTTCCTTAAGAGGTTATTTTTAATTATAATACTTTCCGGTCTTTAAAAGAACATTAAAAAAATACTGTGCTGTACAATCATTGTTCTTTAACTAAAAGAAGTAAATCACCTTTAATACTTATGCAAGCGCGCAAGAATTTCAAGTACTCCAAATCTATATTTGGTGGTGTAGAAACACCGTAAGAGACCTGATAAGTGTATAAAGCCCCATCTACAGAGTTTGTATTCATATTCGTAATCACGTCAGCGTTCCAACTAATGAGAAATTTGAAAAACAACGTATAATTAAACCCTTCGAAGGGAATTTTTTTAGAGTTAGACGCAAGTAGACAGTATCACAGCTGAACAATTACTAAAAATAAAAATAAATACACAAAATATTTTGATAAAACCTCTAGAATAGGCTACATTTGAAAGGTAGGTTAAGTGCACCCAGAAATAATATATCTAAAATTTGAGTTAGTGTAATTGCTAGTCCTTAGAAAGTTAAAGTTGAATCAGGCTCTACGGAGTGGTAATGATTAAGGAATTAAGGATGACTATGTAGACAGTGCAATCGGTTAGTGTGGAGTCAATCTCTCACAGAATAGGCCTACTACCCACCTTACGGATACGGAATCTGTAGATGGATCTTTCTATTCCTTTAGTGTAACCCTGTTTATCTAAAACATAACTCTTAAGAAAACCAGCTCAGGAGAAGTTATAAATTACCTGTAAATAAAACCTTACTACTAGATCTCATTTATAAGAAACATTATGATTAAGGAATATTTGTTAATAGTCAAAATTATGTGTAAATGTGAGTAGGGATGTGAAAAAGTATTACTACTTTATTAATAGTGGTTTAAATTAGGAGCGATAGTCAGCACACTTAGGTGATACTGGAGTAGAAATTGTTTAGATATAACACTAAAAAACACAAACACATTTTTAGGGACAAGCTTTCACTGTCACAGACAGCTTCATCAGGACAGGAGAGTAGACTGATGCTTTTGGTTGAACTGTAAGGTTGACTGTCCACAGCTGACTCAAATATTATATATAATATTAATAGATATTTTCTTTTCAATACTAGTATTCTTTTACTCGGTACTTTTTTTATGATACCTTTATCGATATTAGTATTTGTTATCTTCATTCATGCTGGGATTAAATGTTTACTAGGGTAGGAAGAACAAATCACAATATTTCTCAATTCTCAGTCTTTTTGTCTGACACGCAAGAAGCAACTTTAGCATTCAATCTCCTTCAGCTCATTATAATTCATAGCTGTTATTTTATCTTTGTTTATCAATACAGGCGCCTGACCGGACGACAGGGAGAGTGGTGTGGCGACGAGTCTACTTACTACCCCCCTCCTTTAGCAATGAGCACAAACTAAAGTAAACAAAAGACGCTTGTGTAGAGCTCAATGAACTCGGTTAAAGTAATGGGTGCTCCAAACAAATGAAACGGAAAGATTTATGTGCATTTTGATACTGATACTTATTTTTATCAATACTTTTATTTCAATACTAGTATGATAATGATAATATTTAGCACCGCGTCTTACTACCCGTTCGGGTTATACGCTTTAAGTACTAATTACGTTAATGTATTAGGAATTGGGAAGGTTGAATTAAAGGAAGTGAACCTGCATTTGCGTGGAGGGAGAGTGGAAAACCATTTAGGAACNTGGAAAACCATTTAGGAAAGACCACCCCCCAGTTCACCCGACTGAGATTCGAACCTCGATCTCCCCTGTCCTCAGCAGTCGAGCTCAACATGACAAGCGCGTTAGTCAACTACGCCACCGAGGCGGGTGATACTAGTATGGTATAGGTATTTTTTCTTCAGATACTTTTAATGAGTATGGTATCGATAATTTTCTTTTAATATCACATCCTTAACTGTGAAGAAGAATAGTGATGATAAGGTGGACGTATGAAGAAATGAAGAGAGAATTATATTTGTTTTATATCTAGGCTTAGCCTGACTCTTCCTTCAGGTTGAATTCCTTCTTTATCACTCACATTACATTACATCTTTTCCACAATGTTTTCATAGATTTTGTTAACATCTCAATGGAAAGATTTTTAACAAAAAGTTGAAGGTGAAAATATTATAACTTAAATAATTTCAATGGAAGACGGTTCAGTATTTATTCGATAGCATTGTATATTATTTTAAATAACAGTCCAGATAGTTAGAGGGTGTTGAAAAAACTAAAATGATCTATCCACGAAGATTTCCTTAGTAAGACCTTGTAGTTTTAGGTCAATGTAGCATTGGTACAATCTAGTTACAATCATAGATATGTATCCATGGAATCGAGCTTTATAAAAATATTTAAGAGATTTTTTTTAGTGTAAATGAAATATATAAATTATGTGTGTGTGTGTGTGTGTGTCAATCAAGCATTGCATCAACATAAAATCCTGTTGGTCCTTATTGTCACTATAAAATAAATATAAAAAAAAATACACTCGAATAAACTTATTTTTTAAAAGAGTACCAAAAAGAAAATAATTCTAATAAATTAAATTGGAAATTTTCTTGGTATAATTTGTATTGTGATTTTGATTTAATATCTTTTTCAATAAAATGCTAATGATGACGCCATTAAACAGCGCTCTTTAGTAAACACAACACACATATAAAAATGTTGTGTGTGTTCAGATACTGGCTAACCTGGCGACATAAGACACATGATTAAGCTCTAGTCAAAAACACATCAAGTGCACTATTCTTTTTGCTTGTTTTTATAATTCTAAAAATATCTCTTGTGTATATATATATAAATTGGTCTATACTTACAGCTCTAAGTAATACATTATTGGTTGTTTGAAAATATTTCTTAATAAATAACACATTTTTATTAGTATTATTTTTAGGGATGTGCGAAGTCGAAGTTTGAGTACTTTTATATAATGACAATAAATCCAATCCGAGGGTAGCCTCAATAGATAAAGTTTTACAAGATGAGCCCCATTCAAAACTTTCAAAATCTAGAACTACACAGAATAGCAAGAAAAAATGAAAATACTTTTGTTTTTCAACATAAAAAGTACTTCATATAAGAAAAAACTCTTACAATGTTAGTCTGAAATGGAGCCACACTGATCAAGCGACTGCAATCTGTTGGTGAATATAGTGCCAACTTCTGCAGATAGAGTGTGTCATGTGGTCAGTACACCAGAACCTCGGGTCATTAAACTCGGTTTTCTAAACAGGAGCCGGTACTTCTTTATTCAATTAGTTCCTTATTTGACCTCACGGGGCTGAGTTGACCTCGTACCAGGCCTAGTACTGAGAATTGAACTCTGGACCTCTGTATCTGTAGCGAGGAGCTTTGACTGATGGACCATATTTACTTAATACATAAATATAAACATAATTATGTATTATTTAGAATTTAAATAAATCTTGTTTTCTGTAGATTTTTTTATTATTGTGATTTTGTCGTGTAGCCATGCAGTGCTACTCCATCAAATTAAGACGTGCACAGATCTTATAAACCCCCCCCCCCCCCCCCCCCC
>CABEEJ010002552.1:0-14672 GCA_901482245.1 Timema douglasi | reverse complement strand
CCCCTCAAATTATCGAGACTATATTGTACTTCAGGTGTCAATATGTTTGTAGGCAAAAACTTCGTAACTGGTGAACTTTTTCCCCGGAGCTAATTTTTTGTTTAAAACCAAGTCAAAGTTTTCAGAGCTTTGCACACCCCTAATTATTATTATTATTATTATTATTATCATTAATGAAATATTCTTACCTTGTAAAATTACTGGATAAGAAACCATTTTGTCATTCAAATTAGTTTTTGGGTAAATATATATAGATCAGAATTGATTATCCAAATAACCAAAAAAGGTCTTTTTCTGCCCTGCAACATCCTTACAGTTAAAAAAGACAATTTAATTAACAATATTGTATAAATATAGCTTATTAGGCCTATTCACGACTCCACTAAATATAAATAGGCTGTGTAGGTACAAACATTAAAAAAATCATCTCGTCAAAAACATAGCAGCCACCTAACAAGAATAGATATTTCCCTCTTAAACTCACGAGTTTAAAATCCACATGACGCAGGCATTTCGACGGCCTGAGCGACCGAGAGCTTTGTCTAAAGGCACACACAGTTTATAATATCGTGGAGGGTGAGACCCAACCACCGAACGCTTTCTCGAGTTCCACCGCTACGGCGAGCGTGTGCCTATCTTGGTTCAGGGCGCCAATCACCTGAAACAAAAATAACCTTTCTTCATATCTCACCTTCAGAAAAGGAATATTTAACCCGCTTCAGTGGCTGCGTGATCTAACACGCTACTCTTGTGTTGGACTAGAATGCCGAAGACGAAGTAATCGGGGTTCGATAATGGTCGAGTGCACTGAGGGTGGTTTTTCCCTAAACGGTTTTCCACTCTCCTTCCGCTTAGATGTGGGTGCACCTACTCTCAATTAAACCCTCCTAATCCCTAAACCATTAGTGTAATCAATACATAAGCGTATAACCCGAACCGGTAGTAAAACACGGTGCTAAGAAGAAAAAAAGGGAATATTTAACCCGCGTTTTGTTCAGACTTAACGTGACGGACAAAACTCTAGCTTAAATTTTTAAGCTATGCCATAGTGTAATAATTCAAAGTAAGCTTTCAGGTTAAGCAATTAATGCCCTTAAAGGTGAAAAGGTTTTCCTTAAAAAGCTAATTTTTATTTGATTTTTTTTTATATAGAGACCACCCTCAAAGAAATGTCATTCCCGAATGCAAAGCTTATCATTGAGAAAGACGGATTTATTAATTCCTCTTAAAGATAAATGGTCTTCCAACCAAGGGTCATCCTCCGACCAGAGATCATTAACTAAAGTTGGGTCAAATCCACTATTTTGGGAATCCAAACCTCCAAATCACCTTTGAATCCTGAATCTCTAATCCAAATATTGAAAAAAATTATGAACATAAGAGGAAATTATAAATATAATATAATAAAAAATACAAATTGTACCTAAATAAATGGATTTGAGCCTGTTTTTCAATTTCAAACTTTGACAATATAAGCTGTTACACTACAAAATTAAATTATAAATGGTGTTCATTGCAACTACCTGTCACTATTTTATTAATTGCATTTAAAATGTGTATGAGTTATATCTCAAGGGTTTGAATGAACACTATATATATATATATATATACACACACTCACTCACACACACACACACACACACACACAAGACTATCTAAATCGAGCGCCAGCTCAAATGTTAAAAAGAAACCCTATACTCTATATATTTACTTTAATAAACATAATCTAATTTTTTTTTACTTTAAAAGGATGTTTACTTGTCTCATTCTCATGTCTCCATACTTTTTTATATTCTCGACTCGGATTGAAAAAAATGTTTCTCTCCCATCCCTAAATTAGTTGTCTTGTCCAAAGTCAGCGCCAGTGGAGAATCTTAACTTATTGGGCTATGGTAAGCATGACACGACAAAGGAGAAATTGAACGACACATGTCGACGAGAGAGAGACCATAAAGAACCGTCAATGAATTTTTGTGATCCACACAAAAATATGCACACAACCCCAAGATTGTGAACCGCTGGTTTGGAATTTATCTACCGGCAAAAAAGCAAAGATAATATTGTTTGCACCGTGAAAATAAAAATTTATTCCACGCACAACTCTTCTCTTGGAGTTGTTTCGATATTTAAAAAAAAACTCATTTCGCTCTACCAAAAAGTCGTCTGAAAATACATGTTTGTTTAAATAGTTTAGACAATAGATTGATTTATACAAATTATTTTGTACTAATTACACTAATGTGTTAAGCAGAACTTAAGAGTAAATATGTCCATATTTGAATGGAGGGAAAGTAGATTTTTTTTAAAGAAAAAAACACCTCTAGTACACCTGACTGGTATTCAAACACCGATCTTGTTGTATTCTGCCGTCCAATATATTGCGAGAGTGACACCTTAGACTACGTAGTCACCAAAACCAGTATGTATTTATATTATTGTAATAAATATGGTAGATAATGAATAGTATCTACCACGGTTAGGCTGAGTTTACACCACTGACCTGTATCCCAACCGGCAAGCCATCGGTGCCAAGCCCCAGCGGGCAGTGGGTCGCGGGCAGACCCAGGATATTAACTATGCCCGTGTACGAGAAGTTGAAGGGCTTCACAAGAGGCTCATTGTGGTATGGGGCCGTTGTGGGATGGGTGGGGTACAGAAACACACCATCCGTACCCAGCATGTCCTGCAACAAAGCTTCTTTACAGGGGCTTGTACTTGAATGTTCTTATCTTTATCATTTTATATTTGGAAGAATGTACAGAAGAGGTGGATAAAACATATATTTTATTATTTATATTAGCACCGTGTCTTACTAACCGTTCGGGTTATACGCACTTACGCTAATGTGTAATGTTAGGGTGATTGTGAGATGAAATGGAGGACCTACAGTTTTGTGGAGGCCTGGCATTCCACACATTCACAAGATGTCTTGTCAGAGGTGAAGGAAGGGTTTGGTAATCAGATAGATCTGTGCCGGGATCGTGGACCCCCAGCAGACAAGTCCAACACTTTACCCTTGGACCACCAGTTCACCTAATATCACACATATAAAAGGAACAAACACAATGTGGCTATTAAAATGAAAGAAGCACACAGTTCATACTTGACATTGCTGCCACTGGACAAAGAGATAATGGCTGCGTGGAAAAAATCAAAGCTCAAATATTTTCTTTACTGGGTTTAGAAATGTAAAACTCAGAATATACAAAGACATGATTTTACCCGTTGTTCTCTATGGGTGCGAAATGTGGCCTCGTACCTTAAATGACGAAAATATATTTAGGATGTTCAAAACCAAGGTCCAAAAAGGGATGAAGATAGTAGAGAGTGGAAGAGGCTACATAATGATGAGATGCATACTCTGTTCTCATCACCAGACATTGTTAGGATAGTAAAATCTCACAGGTTACGGTGGGCGAGTCATGCAGCGCGAATGGGAGTATCTATAACCACATTCAAGGTATCGAATGGCATACCCAGCACTGGGAAAACCGAGACGCAGATGTGAGGATAACATTTGGATGAACACGAGATAGACTGGATAGAATTAGCTCAAGATAGGGGATAAGTAGCATACTTTTGTGAGTGAAGTAATGAACCGTCGAGTTCCAAATGCCAGAGAGTGAGTAAGTAAGTGGTTTTATTCTTAAAAAATATTATATTTTGGTTATTTATATTACTTGCAGTGAGTATTCGTCAAAAGAAGCTCGGCTGGAAAATGTTTGAAGGCTTGCAGATTCCTAGTTTAAATTCAACCGACCTTTAGTTCTTGCGCGAGTTCCTTGTAGAGGCCGACAAAGTGTGTGTGTTTCTCGCTGCCATACTGGACGCCCATGTCCTCCAAGATGGCCGTGGCCAGGCCGATGAACGTGTGGTTGGACATGCACAGAACCCACTTGCACAGCTCCCAATATACGTTCAACGAGCCCTGGAATAAGATTATGAAGAGGGAATGGAGTTAGTAGGAGTTTCAGTGGTCACACAGTCTCTGCAACCTTTCAAGATTTGATTCAACAAGTCTTTACTTTGAAAAAATACCTGCCTCGGTGAACAATGGTTGTAACGGGTTGTTGTGTTATTTTGAGAAACTAAAATTAGTGACTCTTGGGTGACCTTTTTTTGACCACAAAATTCCTTTGGTAAACGGTTGAACATTGTATAATGCATATATAGGCCTAGTGCACTCACACACAACATTAAGCTTTAACTAGATGACTAAAGTTAATCTTGTCCTTGGTACCAAGGTAAAAACCATCAGACAACTTGCGGCTAACGCACGGCATTATGGGTAGTGGGTGGTGTGATTTTTGACAAATTTGCGTTGTTATGATGCACGGGAAATTCAAACAAAAATATTTCCTTGATTTTATGAGCTAAATATTGAAAATTCGTGACTCTTAAGGGAGTTTTGTGACTTTTTCATGATTTTTGTGGCCCGGTAGACACCCTATCTAAGGCTTTAATCTCGCGTTGGACCGCTTATGGCGGGGAGATCAAAGTTCAAATCTCAGCCGTGTCTTCTGAGGGTGGTTTTCTCTAGATGGTTTCCCACTCTCCTCCCAAACAAATGTGGGTAGACTATTTCTAAAATGTTTCCTTCCTCATTCCTACCCCCATTAGAGTAGTTATCATAAAAGTGTATAGTCTGAATAGGTAGTGAGATGCGATGATAAAAAAAACTATGAAAAATAGAGCCGAATTTTCCTAACAAGAGACAAATGGAAAAGTTACCAGGGTGTCCAGTAAAACTCTATTTTAAAATTCCCCAAATTTCCACGATTTCTATAGCCAATATATATTTTACTTCCTAGTTTCTGTATATCTAAATTACTCGCTTTGCTTGTTGGGGGCTCCACCCCCAAACCCTCAGTGAGTTTTCTTTACAAGTGGATGTAAACTAATGTCATTCCAGAGACTTTTTTTGATAGGTCTTACCGTTTAGCCACAAGAGACCTACAAAGAAAGTTCCGCACCGACTTTAAAGTTACTCGACCATTTTGAATATTTTTCGTGGGTTAAAAATTATATTTTTAACTTTTTTGGAATTTTCCCTACAGTTTAACGTGGAATCCGAACCACGGTGGAGGCCTGGCATTCCCCACATTCACTGATGCTTAAAATTTTCTGACAAGTGTATAGGTTTTCCGCTTCTATCATTCTTCCAATGTTTAATCCAAAACTCTCTTTAATAAGTGTGTTATTTCTTAAAAATAATAATTTCACACTTAATTTTTTTTATTTACATATTTTAATTAAGTTTTAAAATTATATGTTTATCAAACCCAAGCTCGACCGATTGATATAAAACTCGCTCGAGATCGACTCAAAACAAAACACTTTAACACGCAGACCTCCGTCAGATACCCATGAGGATTAAACATATTGAAGGGAAAATCCTTACTATAAATTTAATATTTAGATAGATACCAGTAACATTTTTATGGCATCTCAACAAATAAAGATTAAGATTCAAGAGTGCCAGTGAAAATGATTAAAATTTGTATATGAAAAAATAGAATTATCAAAGTAGACCTATCCCTACTAAGTAAACTATGGAAACATAATCAAGGAAATTATGCTAAACTTTGTATACTTAGTAAGGTAGCAAGCTTACCTTGTCTGGTTCCACTATGGTGTAGCTTATAAGTAGAGCCATAGTGTAATCAGTCAAGGTAAGACTGCTACCTTTCAGGGTTAGCTGAGCGACTCACTTCACAATTCACAAGCTGCTCGGAAAACTTTGGGCAGCCTTTCACCTTCATCTTGGAGAACCAGATGTTGGCAGAATTCCTCAGCTTGTCAATCCTAACCTTGAAGAAACAAGAAGAGAAAAAAAAAGAGTTAAAGGAGTAAACAACAAATAGATATACCAACTTTCAAATACAATTCAATATTAAATAGTGTGTCCAGCTAAACTATATTTTAAAATTCCTCGACTCTTCCAAGTTTTCCAAAGGCAGTATAAATTTTTCTTTTCAATTGATAAATATATCACAAACATTATATTATTAAGACTATTACAGCAATTGTTTTACCTTTTGAGCCTTAATGCCGTGGGCCTTGTCTAAGTAAGCCACAACTCGACGCAACGAGTCCTTAATATCTTTTTGTACCGGAGACACCATGCGAGACCCACCGTCATCCTCCATGTAGTAATACTTCAACTTCTTAATATCTACCTGGAGTGTTCAACAGAACAAGTTAACGTTTCAATATGATACCTGGTAGCATTTTACTATATTATTATTGTTATTTTATAGCTATGACTGACTTTTCTAGATATTTCTGTGAACCACTGGGTTTGGAACGGGCTCAACTCAGCCTTGTGAGGACAATTGAGGAGCTACTAGAATGGAAAAGTAGTGAATACAGTCTAGGAAACTGAGATTAACTACCAGAGGGTTCGTTGCGCTGACCACATGACCTCTATCTGCAGAAGTTGGTCCTGTCTCCGCCAACAAACAATGACCACTCGGTTAGTATGGCTACAATGCATGCTGACACCATCGAGTTTTTTTTATAGACATTTAAATGAACTTATTAGTCAAAAATTAGCATATAAAATATTCATCAAATAAATTCCATAAGCAAGAATAAACCTTCATTATTTAATTAAATAGGACCAATATTAAATAAACATGTAAAATCTACAATATATAAGAATGATTAAAAGGAAGGATTAAACTGATTTAAAATGTATAAAATCTAATCCAATAACCCTACAAAACTAACAATAAGCCCTTAAGCAAAAATAAAAAATGCAGGGGTAATGTACGGCTTGTTGAATAATTATAATCTCCAATATTTATTTATATCCATTATTAATCAAGCGAGATTAGTAAATTATACTCTTTTATTAACTAATTTAAATTAATTTACTATTAAACATGAAAGTGATAATCCACCCAAGTAGACATGACCAGGATTTAAACCCCTATTTCCCTGTCATCAGCAGTCCAGTCTATTGAAAGAGTTACCCCTTGGAGCGGGTTAAATGCGCTGCAATATATACATCCCTATTTTTTATAACATGGCACCTTTTCGTCCAACTTTAACAACTCAGCGTTCTTCCCCGAGATTATCCTGAGCGTCGGGGCGAGATCGGTCGCAAACCGGCACAGTGGACCAATACCCAGGTACGTGTCCTGTTCCCCCACGGGGATGGGGTACTGACCAAAATTCGAGACGATACCTGTAACATAAGAGTTCAGAACTACAAAGTATAGTGAATTGTGCTCCCCCCACGAAACACAACAGCCCTGGGATGTTGACCGAGTGTGAGATGAGCTGGTAGGTTCTAGTACCTTACATGTTCTCATTAATAAATATTAAAATAAAACACAAGGTAGATCTGAATGTAAATATATTGTAATGGCATTAATTGAACGTAAAATTAAGTATTTGAGCTGTCAACATTTTTACCAGCAAAGACAGATTTTTTTTAAAGCAAAATTGAAGTTTTCAAAACTTGCACACCCTTAAATTAAAGTAATACTTTTAAATGTAGCTAGAATAATGCTATTCTGAGCGGTTATTTTCCTTAAGAAATTAATAATTATATTAACAAATCTGTCCCACACCTTAGGTCAGTTGGGAGCGTGTTTGTCCACCGAGTCCAGAGTTCGATTCCAGAGATGGCTGAGAAATGTTTCGATGATGAAATGTGGGTGTACCATTTAGCAGTGATGAATTAACGGCTGGGGGACTGGATGTTGTGGCTTGTTTGGTATTAAGTTAGATTATAAAACATATGAAGCTACGACAGGGATTAGAAAGCCGGTAGTGGAAAATATATGGCTTGAATAAAAAACTGACTAGGGCTGGAAACAGTAATAGATGTAAAGTATATACTAACAAATCTGCAAAACTGCATGTAGTTTGATTTATCAGATTAAAATGAAATATTACAAACAGAGAGTTGCCACTAATTTATAACATTGAAATTCCGTGACATTTCCAGGGTTTTCCAGACAAAAATATAATAGTTCCAACAACGTAATATAATGTGGCAGGAATGAGAAGGTAGCTTAGAATAAATTCACATGCATTAGCATGGAGAGAGAATGGTTAAACCAACCCGAGTGTATCCAACCGGGATTCAAACCTCAACCTTCCTGCCATTACATGCAATGCAAGTAGTCTTTGCCCCAACTCCATAATTAAAGACAACCACCTTTACATAAGATAAAAAAAACTATAGGGCTTGAGCCCATCATGAACGAATAAATTTATTTTTTACTTATTTATTTGAAGCTTGTTTTTGGAGTATAGACGCACTGATTTTTACACATTTACACAAAACATTTTATTCCTAGTTTAAATAGTGGGCGGTTGAGAGAAAACATTTTGTACTTCAAAACAAATACCGTACACATGTCATTTTAGAATTAAGAAACACTAAAATAAATCTGTATTTGAGCATGCGCAAAGGGTCACTAAACTGAAAAAGCTCATTTCACACTCCTCTCAAATGAGTTCCGATAGAGTGAAACTTAGGTCGGTAGATTGAGCGGTGACGATAGATTTTCTTTAAGAGGCAACCATTACCTCTTTTTCCAATGGCGGCATTGTAAAGTGTGAGCTGTGTTCTATTTTTCACTGTAAAAGCCATATTGTGTTTGTCCCTTTTATATGTTTCTATCCACCTTTCCTATACCTTCTTCCAAATATTATAAACTGAAAAAGAAAATTTGCAATGCTTTTGATGTGTTTAATAAACAATTTTTGCTTTAACACCATAACATCATTTATTATTTTTTTTAAATCAAGTTACAAATGATAAAGAAAATAATTATAAAGCGTCATTTTGTCACTATTTCGGAACTAAGAATACCAAATATCAAATAACCGCATGCTTGTTACGTGTCGTATCAAAGGTTGTTAAGACGCTATTTCACAACTAGAACGGGGACCACGGCGCACAAGCTGATGTTTACAAATGCGTAGATGTTTTTGGATTACATAATTATGCAATATAGCAATAGCCTTCAATGGATTATGATCGAAATTTTAATTAATTAATAAACAGAAAAACATTAATGTAAAAATAGGGTGTTAGCAAAATAGTCAAACACTTTCAAAAATTTGACTTTATTATGTTTTAAAATTCCAGTAATTTTTAGAAAATTTAAGAAATACCCTGACATTTCCCTGATTTTTCCAGATCAAACCAAATCTCCTGACATTTCCCTATTTTCCAAGTTTTCCAGACGGGCACTTGTGCAATAAAACGTTTTCTAAGTTATTCCAGTCTTTATAAAGATGTAGATAAACAAATACAGGTTTTTTTCAAGAATAAATAAATAAAATGCGTGAAACCCAAACGGGTAGTAAGATGCGGTGCTAATAATAATAAATAAACAAAAATTATTTGAGCTTCAATTTGAGCTGTATAAAGACTTGCTGCAAATTGAAAAGTGGACTTGGCATATCGTAGTCATCATGAACAGTTTCTAGCCACTGGCCGGGTCTGTTGGGAACACGAGCCTCTCCACCACTTCTCTTCCACCAGGACTCAGTTTCTCCTCTCTTAGCAAAGTCGCATTATGCTAGAATGAAACCTTGGTCAAGATAATGGCTGGTAACGATTACTTTTCTTCAAGAGGCAGCCAGTGGCAGCAGTGTACCAATGCTATTTCCGTTGTAAAAGCCGTATAGAGTTTGTTCCCTTTTATGTATTTCTATCCATCTCGCCTGTACCGCGTACCAAAGAGTAAGAGAAACCTTCAAACATATAAACCCGGAATAAGATATTTGAATTTCTAAAAACCTTAAGAAGATTCAAGGATTGAAAAAATTAAAAATAGTTAGAATTGGACTTTTGTTTTAGAGCTTTGATATAACTTATTGGTGGTTCTACACCAACATAATTATAGGACAAACTCAATAACCGGACCCCAGACCATCACTTGACTGAATATTAATATGACTGTTATAACAATACATATTTCCTCTCAAGTTCATAATTATTTTTTTTATGAGATTCAGTTTCGTAAAATCGCGTATTCAGCCGATCTCTTGTTAAAACCTTACCTCTTGATGGTTTGTGGCCAAATACGCCGTTGAAAAACGCCGGCATGCGTATTGAACCTCCTATATCGGAGCCGATCCCGATGGGGGACCCTGCCGCTGCATGGATGCAGCCCTGCCAACCACACAAAAACATGACATGTTACTACTTGTTTGGTCTATTTACATCGATTGGGAAGATATGAGGAAGGTGTAATTTAGAAGAAATGTACTCACATTTGTGTAGAGAGAAAAAATACTATTTTATACTATATTTGAAAACTTTGAAAAACTGCCAGTAAGACAATTATATATCTTAAATCTTATTTTTTTTATAGTTTGATTTTGTGAGTGTGCTAGTTTTTAATGACAGAAAACAATGTGAAGTGTTTATATGCGAAAAACTCTTGAGGTGAGCACTTTACCCCAAGACCGAGGTCGGCAAAATGTAATATATTTATTTCAGGTTTTTTTTAACACTAACATTAATTTATTATGGAAATAAAAGAATTTTTTGTTTTTAATTCATAAGCATATGTTATAACTTTAAATATATTTTTCAGGTGAAGCTTCGTAATTGTAGAGTCTGGAATTTTACTCTGGAATCAAAGTCGATGTGAACAAATTTTTGAAGCAAAATCAAAGTTTCCAAAGCTTCATATAACCCTATTGATTATAAAGAGAAAAACTGATTTTTTTTTCTTCAAATGCTGCATTTCTTACGCAGAGCTTTGAAAAAAACATTTATGGGCATTTTTACTAGTTTTAACCATTTGATATCTGAAAAAATATATGCCTTGGGAGGGGGGGGGGGGGATTTTCATGGCCCCTAAAGAGAGGTTGCTTTAAGTCAGGGTATATAAGTTCAGCCGAGATAGTGTGGAGAACGAGAGGGATAATGTTAGGTGTTCGCCCGGGCTACAAAGAGCCAAAATCACCAAATACGAGAGATTATAGCATTTTAAAGTCAGTGTAGATGTTAGGTTATATTCAATAATAAACAACAGAAAGGAGTGTGTCTGTTTTTCAATTGTTATAAACTATCCAATCCTCAAGATCTGTGGATGGTAAATAAGAGTAAATGAATTTACCGTGATATAAAGACCACAAATAAGGCTGTTACTGGCTTTAGTTCTATCCTTTTCTCACACTATCAAACTTTTTTTTTCACCGCGTCTTACTATCCGTTCAGGTTGAATGTTTATGTGCTAATTACGCTATTGATTTTAGGGACTAATAATGTTATATTTATAGTAAGCGTAACCCGTATTTGCATGAAGGTATAGTGGAAAATCATTTTGGAAAAATAACCTTCAGTACATCTGACCGAGATTAGAACCTCGATCTCCTCATCATCGGCAGTCTAGTCTACTAAGAGAGTAGCCCGTACTATTAAACTTAATAATGGTCAAAACATAGTGGTTAAAACAGAAAAACCAATCTATGTTTCACAAGTTTAAATAATGATTTATTTATTTTGTCTTTGGTTGTATCCAAGATCATTTGACGTTCCGAGCTCGGCTAAATCTGAGATACCCAGGTTATAATCTAGGTTCAGACAGAACTTTTAGCTGTGTGAGTTCTCCTAAGAATGTGTTCCCAAGAGTTCTGGGCGCTACTTGCGTTCAGGCTAAGAAATCCTATAAAATCAATTACAATAATAGCTTTGATAAAACTATGTTAACTCCGAATGTAAAAAAAAAGCATTGGTGAGCACGCAGGGTAAATGTTGGGCTTATATAAGTGTGGTTTGCAGGTGGTCGGGATGTTAGTTTTCAGATACCTGTCAGGTGTACTGAGGGTAAGTTTTCATGTATAGTTTAATACTTTCACTCCAGGCTCCAATTCAGGGTAAACGGGGTGTAATCCATCAAGGTAAGATTGCTACATCTCAGGGTGAGAAGGGTGTAATCCATCAAGGTAAGACTTAGATTTCAGGGTAAAAGGGGTGTAATTCGACAAGTTAAAATGGGTGCATTTCGGGGTAAACGGTGTGTACTTCTCCCAATAGCGCAAGAGTTTATATGAACCGTGTGTACACATCTGTAAACTGTCGACTCATTCACACCACAACCCAAACAAAAACTTGCCAGCCGTGACCTTGAACCTCTGTTACGTAATCCAGCAGTGACCTTGAGCATGTCATATAATCAACAGGTGGCTTCAATCAACAGCCAACGAGGAGCTCAGTTTCTTATCTTAATCGGGAATGCCAGGCCTCCACCGTGGTTCGGATTCCACGTTAAACTGTAGGTCCTTCATTTCATCTCACAATCACCCTACCATTACTCACCCTACCATTACACATTAGCGTAAGTGTGTATAACCCGAACGGGTAGTAAGACGTGGTGCTAATAATAATAATAATAATAATCTTATCTTAATCAGGACGAGTAAACTGTGTACTTTGTCAACTCGTCGTTATAACACTCACTATTTTAGTGAACTTTCAAGAGCTTATCTTTATTGTTCTGATTAGCACAATGTTATAATCAAAACATATCAAGATTATTTTTGACTGTAGTACCCACACAGATTGGGGACGATAACTTAGAGATTACTTAGAGGAACATATCATTTGACAGGGTTACAGGGTTAGTGAGTTTAAAAATATAAAAACAATTTTAACCAGCGATAACAATATTAAGAGTGAAAAATGGGGCGGCATGACTCGGAGTTATAAAACACAACTGATCAGGCAGGGTACTAGACAAACTAACAGACAATAATATTTAATTTACAGTAGTTAGATTTCAAATTTCCTTTTATAAGTCATCTAAAACTCTCTATATTCTTAGATGTTAAACTTTCAAACTTTATAAACATTTTGATAAAAATTTGACTATTTTGCCCATTTTTTAAATAATATTGATGATAGCTTTGTGTTTAGAATTTTAACTATGAATTTTTTTTTCTTTTAATATTGTTTTATTAATCCGGCATATGTATCAATTTTATTATGACATGTGGTTTTAAACCTAATTCTCATCAAATACCATGAATTTAACAATGCCTCAGAACAATAATCAAAATGTTTCCTAAAATTATTAACTTGTATACTTGAAATGTCCATAAAACACCAAATCACCACTATTTTAGATGAGAATCAAACATAATACTGTAGAAGACAATACAGCATAAAAAATGATGTACCATGGCAAACAATGCATCATAGTTTACCATGTGAGACGATATACTGTGGTAGATGATATACCATGGTAGCCGATATAGCGTGGTAGATGATATACCATGGTAGCCGATATAGCGTGGTAGATGATATACCATGGTAGCCGATATAGTGTGGTAGATGATATAGCATGGTAGATGATATACCATGGTAGCCGATATAGTGTGGTAGATGATATAGCATGGTAGATGATATACCGTGGTAGATGATATACCATGGTAGCCGATATAGCGTGGTAGATGATATACCATGGTAGCCGATATAGTGTGGTAGATGATATACAATGGTAGATGATATACAATGGTAGATGATATACCGTGGTAGACGATATACCGTGGTAGCCGATATACCGTGGTAGACGATATACCGTGGTAGCCGATATACCGTGGTAGATGATATACCGTGGTAGATGAAATACCATGGTAGCCGATATAGCGTGGTAGATGATATACAACAGTAGATGATATACCGTAGTAGATGATATACCGTAGTATATGATATACTATGGTAGCCGATATAGCGTGGTAGATGATATACAACAGTAGATGATATACCGTAGTAGATGATATACCGTAGTAGATGATATACCATGGTAGCCGATATACTGTGGTAGATGATATACCGTGGTAGATGAAATACCATGGTAGCCGATATAGCGTGGTAGATGATATACAACAGTAGATGATATACCATGGTAGCCGATATACCATGGTAGATGATATACAATGGTAGATGATATACCGTGGTAGACGATATACCGTGGTAGTCGATATACCGTGGTAGACGATATACCATGGTAGATGATATACCATGGTAGATGATATACCATGGTAGACGATATACCGTGGTAGTCGATATACCGTGGTAGACGATATACCGTGGTAGCCGATATAGCGTGGTAGATGATATACCATGGTAGATGATATAGTGTGGTAGATGATATACCATGGTAGATGATATACAATGGTAGATGATATACCATGGTAGACGATATACCGTGGTAGTCGATATACCGTGGTAGATGATATACCATGGTAGATGATATACCATGGTAGATGATATACCATGGTAGATGATATACCGTGGTAGCCGATATAGCGTGGTAGATGATACACCATGGTAAATGATATATCGCCCCATCAAACTTTATAATATCAGCATATTGATGTAAATATTAAACCGGTTTTCGCAATGCATTGACACATTGCCGAGCCCTAGTCACAAAAAGCAAATATTCACCAAGGGCTAAGCGGTTGACCCTCCAAAGAATTTTGAAACCAATTTTCTAAAGATGGTTGGCCGACATCTGAGCCCCATGTCTCACCTCACCGCCAGATGATCCTCCCACGATGCGGTGAGTGTTGTATGGGTTGTTGGTGCGGCCGTGGACCAGGTTGTTGCTCTCCCACCACATGCACGCCTCAGACACGTTGGTCAGCGCCAAGGGGATGGCCCCAGCCTGCTTCATTGCGGCTAT
>CABEEJ010002551.1:93193-107969 GCA_901482245.1 Timema douglasi | reverse complement strand
CCTTCAGCTTGGGGGTCTTTCAGCTTGGTGGTCCTCCAGCTTGTGAATACTTCAGGTTGGTGGTCCTTCAGCTTGAGGATACTTCAGCTTGGGGGTCCTTAAGCTTGGGGGTCCTTCAGCTTGGTGGTCCTTCAGCTTGGGATCCTTCAGTTTGGGGTCCTTCAACTTGGGATCAAGATCAACGAGCTCTCACCGTAAATAACAATCCATCAAGCCATGTCTGTTCCTGGGGTAAAATATTCCGAAGATAAAATAGTCCCCCAATCGATCCCCGGGCGGGGACTTCTCCGGAGGAGTCGTGAGATAGTAAAGCTAGGAAAGAGATTAGGATTGGGACGTGGAATGTTAGGAGCTTATATAGGCCATAGGCACTACAGTAAATTATTGATGAATTAGGTAGGTTTGGGTTAAATATAGCGGCAATACAAGAAGTTGGATGAGATAGGGTAGAATCAAGCGAATACGTATTTTTTAACGGGCACATAGTTTTTAGTCATATGCTTTCTAATATACAGAAATAATATTTCAGCAGTTAAGGACATAAAAATGGTTAGGTTAATCTAATCTCGCAAATTACTGTGGGCAGGACATGCAGCGTGATTGGGAGAATATAGAACCTTGTTCAGGGTACTGCCTGGCAAACCCAATGGGAAGAAACCATTGGGAAGACCTAGACGCAGATGGGAGGATAAAAATAGAATTGACCTGAACTAGGGTGTAATGAGGTGGACTGTATAAAACTGGCTCAAAATAGGAATAAGTGGCATACTTTTGTAAGTGAAGTGATAGATTTTCGAGTTCCCAATGCCATAGCGTAATAAAGTAAGTATTGTAAAACCACTATTTTGGTTCTTGGACTGTAATTACATAAGATTTCCTAGAGTTTAACACTATGTTTTATTTAAATTACTTTTAAAATCCTGACTATAAGTGACTCAATCTATGGAATGGTAGTGAGGTTTTATTGGAGGAAGTGTGACTTTATTGGCGTGGATAGAGGAAGGAAGAACTAAAGTGTAACCAGCTGAGATTTGAAACACGATCTTCCGGTCAGTGACAATCCAGTCTATTGTAATGTTTTAAACCCAAATTTGTCAAAAATTTCCCAATAGTGATAAGTGATACACATGCGTATCTTCCACCTTAAAATAATCCATACCTGTCACTTTGACGAAGTCGGAAATTCTATTAATATAGCCTTCGCACACTCTACCAGGTAGCAAAATTACCTTCCATTATTCCACTAAGGTATAACCTATAAGATAGGGTCGTAGTGTTATACGTCAAGGTCAAGGTGGACTCACACTTCAGTGTAGCCCTGCGCTGCACGTTTTATTTATTGCATTACATTTTTTATTTTTACAAAACAGAAAGCAGTGGCTACACAAGCCGCATCCTTATCACTTGGCATTTTAAATAAATCGAATTATGGCACGATTCGATTGAGTTAAGGAATTTATATATTCATAATTTTTACCTTCTCATATCAAGATAAATTATTGTGATCATTACAAAAATCAATCTCTAGATTATGACAAATTTTAACGTTTTATGTGGACACACACAAAAAAATAAGTGGATTTTATAATTTTGCCAATCTCTATGTCTTTCTGTTTATCTGTCCATGGCAACGGATCCAAATCAAAATCTTTTGATGGATTTTCATCAAATTTGATATTTTTACCTTAATATTTTGCTTAAGGGTAATTTACTAATGAATAAATTAATTGAATTCTAAGTTTAAAAAAGAATGTTATAACAATTTTGTTTGAAATTCATTTCTAGGATTTGTTTGGCATGACTAATAGCACTATATAATTGATTTTAGGGCCAGCATTCGTTAAAGGGTAGATTACTAATGACAGATTTTCCAAAAATTTTAAATATTTAAAAAATGGATATATTGAGTTGGTTCTAAATGAGTATCTTCAGAGTGCTTTACATGACAAATAAATGTGACTAATTGTTTCAAAAACGTGAAATATTTTACAAATGGCTCTAACGATTTGGTTCCAAATAGGTATCTTTATAATGTTAGATATGACAATAGAAACAGTATTGTTGTGTATTGTGTAAACACTCAATAATGGGTAGTTTACTTATGACTGATTTTACAAAACTTGGAAATATTTAAAAGAAATGTCCCAAATTATTTGGTTCTACATGGTTATCTTGGGAATGTTTGACATTACAATAAAAACTGTATATTTATTTTGAGGGTAGAAACTTATTTATGGGTAGTTTAATTAAGATTTATTTTTCAAAACTTGTTATTCTTTTACAGATGTTTATAACAATTTGGTCCCAAATGGGTATTTTTGGAGTGTTTGACATGACAGATAACCCTGTATACTTCATTTTGGGTGAACATTCCATGTATTTGATAGGGATTTTGGTTTACTAAGGAGTGATTTTAGTAAACTAACATTTTTTGAAAATGGTTATAATTAATTTCCTTAGAAGTATGTCTAGAAAGTGTTTAGCATGAACATGATGGGTGGAAAGTTTGGTCATGGATAGTTTAATAATGATATTTTTAAAATTATAATATTTTAAAAATTGGATTTACCAATTTGTCAAAATTTGTATCGGGAATTTATTTTACATAACAATAATAATGTATCTTTATTTATCTAAAATATATTAATGTAAGGGTAGTTTACTTAAAACAAATTATAAGAAATTTGAACATTTTAGAGATTGACCCTTATGATGACATCAAAATGGGAATCAGTTAATAATTTTTAATTATAATTAAGAATACGTTTATACTTTTACAAATAACAAATAATCTTAGGATAGTTTACAAATCATTCTTTTTCAAAATTTAAATTTTGCTAAACATAATTGAACAATTTATTTACAAATTATTTATAAAAAAGTTATTATTATGTTATTAACAAGATTATTTGTTTGTTTCCACGATCTAAACTTATTTAGGGGTAGCTTTCTAGAAATCTATTTCTGAAAATTTTCTTCCAAGCTTTAATACACAATATGAAAAAGTGTGTGCAATTTTATCATACCCTTTATTTAATTAGACTTTGTTTCTTATGCTCATTTCACTTTGTAATACTACTAGTGATACAAAGTTATTGTTGACATTGGACCTTGTTACTCAATTTTGTACACTTTATATATTTCACGGAACATTTATTATTTAACTTCCATCCCATTCGTGGACCACCTGTGGACTACAATTTGAGAACCAGTGGATTAGTCCTTGCGACCAACCGCGATGTTGGACGTATTGATAATAAATCATTTCTCATTTAGAATGTATATATTATACATTTTTATAAGTACAATGTTCTATCAACATAGACGTTAAGACTTACTTAAATTCAGGTATATATACCTAATAATAAAAAAATAATACTATCCAAGCTATGGGTTCAAACCCAGGTCCTATATTCTCCCGTTGTTACCACGCATACACAGTCATGAGACACCCACTACCCACTTGGCTTATCCATAAGATAATATTATATATACATAGTACCTTTCCGTTGTTTATTGTTTTTAGTTAGTTAGTTAACACACGCAAGGCTGGTCAAGCAGTCTACTTTTTATTCTTCATTTAATTGAGGTATTTAACCTACCCTCTATGAAACCAAGTGATTGTGTAAGCGAACGAGAACTTCTATGAGTGACAATGAGAGGGTTTACCAATTCTGCTGGGAAGGATATTTTCACACACAGTCTAGGGATCTTTTACATAACCCAATCGATGTGAGATCGGTGGATTTATTTCCTCTTCGAAGGTATTTGTGCTATAGATTTTTATTCCTTAAAAAAATCCATTGACCACGGTAAGTTTTGAACCCATGACCATCTGGTCAAGAGGAGAGAACTTTACCCCTAGACCCCTGAATTTAGTCAGTCTAACAGGTTAGACTAACAATAATTTATATTTAACGCACGCTATGTGGGTCAATAACTTGATTTGATTTTATACATTTTTATTTAAACATATTAATATTTAAAAAATATATTAGGCCATGTTTATCTAGAACTAACATAAAATAAGAAAATTGTAGTTTTTATTTGTATCAATAAAAATAGGGGAATGAAAGCGTAAGCGTTTTGTGTATGAAGGGGCGGAAGAGAGATGATACCATTAGAGTATTAACAAGGCAGTGAAACTGAATGAATTACTCATTGTAGAGACTTTATAGAGCACTCAGACCCCGGAAGTTGGGTGGGAGATATATACTATGGGATTTGAGATTAAAACACCACAATGCGCAAGCTCTAAGTCCACTTAGTTGGTAGCTCTGCTAAAAGGGGGCCATCATGATACTTTAGGATGGGACAAGCAGCTCTGTGTGGTTAATGATCCTATGCCGAAATGAGTCAGATTTTTTTTTATAAACTGTTAATAATGTTAAATGACAACATAAATGAGTAAAAAGGAGATCCATAAAATTATTCACAGCCTATTTAGTCACTCGTGTTAAATATTACATTCATAAATTACGCAACATTCTCTGTCGCACTATATTTTTAACGATTGCCATAATTTAATAATATGTTTTATATCTAGCTTTACTATAAACAATACTACCTCTTTTAGTTTTAGACTATTTGTATTGGTCGTTTTGTACGTTACTAGGCGCCAGCATGGTGGCGTGAAGAAGAAAATAAACTTGCAAACCATCAAGCCATGCACGTTTTACAACCACAAAGGGATTTGCACAGAGAGCTTTAGTACTAGTACATCCCCATTTGAATATTCTGAAATTCTGAGGTTGTATAGAAGTAACAGACTCTAAGGAACTTAATTCAAAAAGTGTGGTTTTTTTCAGATAAATGGACAAATGTATTCATTATCATGCCATAATCTAATTGCTAAGACTACATTAACATTAAAAAAAATGCCTATACTTAGAAAGTTATTGTTGTAAGATTTTTTCACTAACATAAAATACGAGGATTTAAACCACTATCTGAAGCGAATTGACCACGTGGTATGACTCGCATTGGTGGTCAAGTGGTCTAAATCAAGAGTCGGCAACTCGTTGATCATGATCGACCCGTCGACCTCGTGAAAATGTTCAGTCGATCACGTAAGAAAACTACATTGGCCTTAAAAATCGATCTTTAGGTCTTCTAAACTCTTGACTATATCAAAAACTTTCAAATAATTTTTGAATGTACCAAAAATTATATTATCGGTCATAGAGGTAGTGTTATAAGAAAATTAAATAAGTCAGTTTAATATGAAAATATACATTTAATTTATTCTATATTTTTTTCTAGAAAGGTGGGTGAATTAATATATATTTGAGATAATGTTGAATTTAAGTAATAAATATAAGGTATACACACAAACAATGATGCAAAATTAAAGTTGAGAAAGGATGGGTGATCACAAGAACTTTGTTAATTTTGTAAGTCAAATGGGGCCCCAAAAAGGCTGCCAATTCCTGGTACAGATCTTTAGACAAGAGTATTGCACAAGGTCGTAGCTGATGGGAAGATTCAAGTTGGAATCCCGGCCGGTCTCTTTGTGAATACAATTTTAATTTTTGTTCTTTAAACGTTATTTCCATTTTATTGCTGGTGCATTTATTTAAAGCTATCCTTATCATTATTCTAAATATTAAATATTAGTCTATACTATTAACAATTGTTTATGCTGTAGGGCGTGATGGACTGTGATTTTCGATAAGGTTTTACTAAATTTAGTCTTTAACTTTTATATTTTCAACACAACATTAGTATAGCTCGGTAGGGTAGTAATACGTAGTGTTAAAAACAAAAAATCACAGCACTAGAACACAAAACAAACTACTAACTCACTTAATAAACCTCACTATGTGTTAAAATTCCCTACTGCGTGATCCACAAAGCAGGCTTTTACGTCACAAAACAATACAACAAACAACTTCCATAAAAAAAAAATTATATTCAAATTTCGTGTATTTTTAGAGAATTGGAGAAAAAATAATTAAACTATATATCTGACATGCCAAACAATGACAGGACAGCTTCCGTAGTTGTTTAGTTTATCGAAACACGTATACCTTTAATGCAAAAATAACTAAGACCATTTTAATTTAATTTTATGTTTATGACATGGATCTATTCAAAATTAGGAAAACATAGACATAGCAATGATCACAAATATTTGTATTTTGTTTGGAAAATGATTCATCAGTTTCATTAATTTTTATAACTTAATTATGAAAGGTATGGCTAGAAATATTTCTTCATATATATACAGGTCCCCATGTTTATTTTACTACTGCGTCTTATTACCTCTTAAGGCTATACACATTTATTACTCCAATGGCCAATGGGTTAGGGATGATGAAGGAAGCATTTTAGATGTAATCTACCCGCATTTGTTTGGGAGGAGAGTAGGAAATGATTTAGGAAAACCAACGTCAGTAGATCCGACCAAGAATCGAACCCTAATACCCCCTTCACCAGCGGGCCTGTCTAACACAATAGTGATGCCTTAGAGCATTCAGCCACTACTATAGCAGGCTAATTTGTTTTCAATATATTTGAAAAAAACTATATTTCCCACAAACACTCCTGAACTCAATAAGAAACAATTTAATTTAAATACAAATCATTAGAGCTAAATAAATTTATGTAAATCTTAACTGATAAAAGTAAAATATTGCCAACTTTTCGTGTTCAATTATATTTTGACATAGTTATTAATTTACTCAACATTATTCATATTTAAACAGATTCAGACCAGCTAGAAAATGTGGCTAATTTTTAAATATTGTGATACTCAAAAAATCGAGCTCAAGATTTTGATAAATGTCGACTTTTTATGACCCCCTAAACAAAATAAATGATTTTCAAAATACCATCTGTCTGTCTCTCTCCTCGTACTAGATTCGAAACTATTTTACCGATTAGACTAAAACTTGGTATCTGGTGTCTCCATAAGTTTCCTCCGAGGGATTTTAGAATTAAGCTTAGTTTACTGAAAGGAAAAAAGAGAAAAAACTTGATTTTCTCGAAATTTTATCAAACCATTTTGATTATATTTTATATCTGGTCATGGTTTATCATAATAAACAATAATGTCAATCATCATTTTCACATGAAAAAATAAGGAACATTTTCCATTACTATTTAGCTACGAAATATCTTATCATTGTAAAGTTGAAGAACCATTAAAGATAAAAATCTTTTATTTAAAATGTAGCTCAGAAATTAATGGTTTTATAAAAATATAAGTAAATATGTAAATTTTTTATTCCAGGTTTTTGAAAATTAATTTGAATCTTATGCTCTTTCGTGGAAAAATATGTTTCCCTTTTTTTTCAGTTTTTCTGTAACAGTGTTCCTAGTTCCTAATGCCATAGAGTAAGTTTGATTGTGCGATGCACCGTACAATTTTTTTTTTCATAATAAAGGACCCATTGTGATACTAGATCGCGTGAGTCTCAAACACGATGGTTATTATACTTGTAGTTTTGATACATTTATAGCAATATTATTTCTAGATATATGATAATTAATGGGGTTATAAGCACCTAGAACAACACTATTAGTTATCCTTCATCCACCCCCTCCATAAGCCCTAAACTTCTCCCAATCACAAATAAAATATTTTTTACCAAAAAGGGACTCCAAACAGAGTCTCTCAAATACCATCGGCTGAGACACAATGTCTAATATATTGTGCACATGGTTGAGGCCTTTACACACACATAAGTATATATGTGTATATATACATACTTATATATACACGTACGTATTTATATAAGTACAGTACATATACAAATGTATGAAATGTCACGATGGTATATAACAAAATATTTGTTTGAAAATGTCTGAACATTTAATTTCCACTATGTGGTGGTCTAGGGGTAAGGTGGTAGGCTTCTGTGCTGGGGGTCCGGGGTTCAATCCTCGGTTCCGGCACTGATTTTTCTGATTTACAAACCCTTCCTTAACCTATGATAAGACGTTTATTAATCACAACTTGTGAATGTGTGGAGTGCCAGGTCTCCACCGTGGTTTGGATCCCACGTTAAACTGTAGGTCCTCCATTTCATCTCACAATCACCCTACCATTACACATTAGAGTAAGTGCGCATAACCCGAACGGGTAGTAAGACATGGTGCTAATAATAATAATAATAATAATAATAATAATAATAATAATTTACACTATCTATGCATATTTGAAGATGTATTTGAAAGGTTCCATATCGGTTGTCGAATGCTCTTACGCGTCACTCTCGTGTAGTGTTGGCTTGACGGTGATGGAGAGATCTAAGATCGAGACTCATTTGGGTGTATTGAGAATATTTATTCTTGAATGTTTTCTCACTTTACTTCATAACAGATGCGGGTTCCTCTATAATTATACAGCTCTCCCCCATATTCAAATAGTGTTATTAATATATGCGTATGGTACGAACGGTTAATAAGACAACCTGTAAAAAATAATAATTCGATCGTGTGTGTTTTGTTTGAGACTATACACTCCACGCTGTTCCTAATAAGAAACCCGCCCAACTCCACCGTTGACGCGAGAATCTTCATGTTTATCGGATCGTTACTTCAGAGAGCTTTACCAGAGGAAATACGGCGAGACTGCCTTAAGGGGATGATGTGCCGGGGGTGGGGGATGATTTCATGAGGGGATTGTGTTTGGGTAATGCATCAGTACACTAAGTACTAACAACATTCTTATGTTTCACCCCCTATTGTTGCTATGTAGGCCTATTTCTCAAGCATTGGCTTATTAGCTATAGCGGAATGACAATGTCCTTGTATCTTACTTGGATCATAAATCACTTAAATAACATAATTATCAGGAAAACAATGGTCAGACTGTTTTCACTTTTTCATGTAAATGCTAATTTTATATTGTGAAACAAATTGATTTTAGATTGGAGATGGTGTGTTCTAGGTTAGTATATTTGGAAATTGGCATAATTTTATGTGTTTGTGCTTATGCTTGAAAAAGTGTATATGTTTGTATAATTTTTACATGTATGTGTTATATAAATGTGTATGTATCTGCAGTAAACTCCGAATTATATAGGAAGTAACCTTTTAGACAGATATAAAAGCTATTACAATATTATATATATATATAATATTGTAATATATATTGTATTATATATATATATATATATATATATATATATATTTAGATGCATAGCCTTCACTTTTCCAAAAAATATCAAAATTTTTTAAATTATTTTAATAGTAATAAATTTACTACTATCAATTTTGAGCGCAAAAAATTACATTTATTTTTTCCAAAAGTTCCTTACAACGAAAATCTTAATTTATGCATGTATTTTCAGAATAATATATGTTTTACAGATTATAATATATAATATAATTATGTGTGTAAGGATTTTTTTTTTATAGCTATGATTTGTGAGTTTCAGAAATGGCATCATCCCACCTTGTTGGTGTTAAATTAAGACAAAGAAAACCACATTTGGAGAGGATTTTGTTCAACGTAAACTTAGATCTAATATTTTAGTTATTCGGCTGTGAGTTGGAATATTAAATTAAACTTTTTTTCTAGATATAGTATTGAACGTGTACTTTCTAGGAACGTGGATAGTCTCATAAAATTGCCTAAGAGCTTATCTAATCTAAGTTAATACGCCCAGTTCTAGTTACTAAATATCAACAATTTGTATATTTGGTAAAACCAGTGAGCCATTCAGAATTAATTTTTAATTTTTAATTATTTAAGGTATTTTACATGCGCTTTCTGATCATATTAATTATATCAGCACACGAGAATTTCTATAAGCAAAAGAAAAAGGGCTTAACAACTTTGCTTGGAAATATATTTTCACATATTTTCTATGGTTCTGTTACATACCAAAAACGTCATGGAATTGACGGCTTTACTTCCCCTCCGAAGGAAGTTTTGCTACAGACTGGTACCGCTAAAAAAATCCGTCAATGGCTGGGTTTGAATCCCCGATCATTGGGTCTTTAGATGAGAACTTTACCCTAAAACCACCGAGGTCGATAATCAGAATCACTCAGAATGAAATCAAAGCCCTATAAATGGGAGAATGCTCCCTCTAAATCCCTGGATTTAAAGAGATAAATATTTCTAACGGGGGAAGGGGGCACGTAGTTTAACAGGAGTCATCAGCCTACTGCGGGGAGAATGGGATTTGAATCACTGTCAGATGCACTGAGAGGGATTTTTTATATAGTTTCCACTCTATCTACACGCAAATGTGGGTACACTTCCTCTAAATTAAACATTATTCATCGCTAGCACATAACTTTAAATAGTATATATGCAACTAACTCGAGTTGTGACACGTTGTGGCAAGAAAAACACCCAGTAGGTTATAGCAATTAATTCTAAAATTACAAAAAATCCCTATCATATATAAATATTTATGTAATATATTTTGTGAATTAAAACCGAGTAATTAATCACTGTCTGTATAAGGAGTAACCCGCAGTGTTGCCAAACTGTTGAAACACCCTGTCATTACGGACTAAGTTTGATTAATGGAGTGGCGACTCATCAACACCGATTATGTCACATTTCATCATGTTCAATGGCGCACTCCTGTTCTTTTTATTAAACTAGATGTTAATTCATGTTTCACTCATGTTTATTGTTGTTAGAGGGCTCTATTATTTCATTATTACCATACTGGGGTGATGGAGCCCCCACTCAAGAAGAAAGAGAGCTTTGAGGAGCGAACAGATTCGTTTCATATACACAGCAATCTTTAGAGAGAAAGAATGTGAGGAGGTAGGGAATTTAAAAATAAACTCATCACCAGAGGCAGGTTTTTTTGTTATTGGCGATAAACGCGAATTGTTTTTCTGTAGCTTCAAAATCTATATTTACACGTTTCACAATGTTTATGAAGTGATCCAACATATTTTCAAATCGCGAATTTTCGCGAAATTTTGCTATTCTCGCGAAATTTTATTATTCTCGCGATTAACGCGAAAAATTTAATATTTTTTTCACACTTTAATATTTCAATAGTCGGATTTGAAGTTTTAAAAACAATATTTTATTGAATAAACATTCCTTCACAGCGTAAAATTTGCCGCCATTTTATTTTCACAGAAGTCTCACAAGCCTTAAGAATGTGTCTGGATCATATATTTTGCGCATGCGTAGTTTTAAAACTGAAACAAGACTGGAAAGAAACGTGTTTTTCACCTCAAAGTTTTTAAAAAAAAATAAACATATCCTGCGTTAATTTTAATACTCGCTGCCAGATATTTATTTAAGTTATTTTGGGTACTCAGCTTATTTTATATTTCACTTAAACCAAATAAAAATATCTCAAACAAGAGATTTCAACTACCATATGTCGCCACCCGCCATCTTGCCGTCTTGGAATGATTAAGTAAATAAAACACAATAGAATTACTACTCATAGACTGCACATCAAATTTTAAGCCAAAAAACACTTTGCTTGTTGCAATTACTAAGCAATGTTCAAGCATGTATACTTCTAGAGGTAATAAGTATATAACTTTTTTGGTGCTACACATTTTTCATATGTTGGTATTAGATAGTTTTCTTTCGATATAGCCCGTCACTAGCTTCACTAATAAACCATTAAATTAGCGTGTTAATACTTGATTAGATCATGATTTGCATTTTTCACATTATCCAAAGTCGTGTGTAGTTAAGCAACTATTAATTTCACCATGGGGAGAACGATTGAAATTAGTGCAGTTTCACGTGTAAATGAATACAAAAATCATGGATTTTATTTAAATGATAAAAATATTGTATTGTGTAAACACTGTAATTCTAGAATTGAATGGAAACGACGTGATGCGTGTGAAAAGCACATCAAAAATAAAGGGCACATTAAACAAGTCCAAGCTTCCTTAACTACAGGAGTAAAGCGACAGTTATCCATTGAGGGGGCAATTCAAGCTCAAAAAAAGGCGAAAGATGATAAAGTGGAATTTATAATGGACACAACCGAAATGTTTCTCAAGGTAAAATTAGGCCTTTAGCGCAATATGTATGTTTCTAATCCTTATTTGGGACTAGGCCGACATTTATTTTAGTGTGAGCCTAGTCGGCCTACTATTCAATATTAATATTTTTCTTTAAATCCCTTATCATTACAAATCCAGAAGGAGATTATGGTTAATTATTGTATTCTAATTATTCTGATATTTGTCAACACAATTGTTTTAATTTCTTGCAGGCCAACATTCCTATTGAAAAACTGGACAATCCAGTAGTTAGAAGTTGGATGGGCAAATACATTAAAGGTTCAGGCGACTTACCTTCAGCTTCCTGGCTAAGACGAGAATATGTCCCTAAATGTGGAGCTTTAGCTAAAGAAAATATAAAAGTCTCTTTAGCCAATAAATCTGTGGCTATATTCTGTGATGAAACTACAGATCGGAGTGGCAACTGTGTTTTTGCTATTCTGTTTGGAACGCTAGAAGGAAAATCATCACAGCAACTCTACTTAGGGTCTTGCAGTTTTCTCCAAACAGCAAATGCTACTACGACAAGCCAGGCAATCATGGAAACTATAAATGATTTAAATATTGACTTTAACAATATCAAGGCTATTTGTACAGACAGTGCTCCATACATGATTAAATGTGTTAGTACATTAAAGGTTTTAATTGGTGAACATTTATTAGGATTTACGTGCTGGTGTCACAAGTTTAATCTACTCGGAGAAATATGGCAAAAGAACTTAAAAGAGTTGAATTCTGTAATTTCTGGCCTAAAGAACGTTTTCAGAAACGCTCGTAAATTAAAAACGGAATATAAGAAACATCTAGTTGAAAATTACCCGACACTAGAAGTGAAACTTTACCCAATTCCTGTGTTAACTCGTTGGTCTAGTTGGTTTAATTCTGTCGTGTACTTGTCAGAATACTTTGATGCAATTGTTAATTTTCTCAAACAAAATAACAATCTTTCAGTTCAAGGTCAAAATTTGTTGGATGAACACTTGAATGACACTAAATGTAAAATGGTCAAGGTTCAAGTAGCCTTTGTGTCAGAAAATTGTAAATTAATTACAAATCCAATTTTGGAATTTCAAAGTAAAGATAAGCCTGTGGCACATTTAGTACAATCAAGAATCGAATCACTGAAAGCGAAGTGTGAATTAGTGAGAGATGGCCAGTTTGGTATCAACGTTGTACAGATGTTAGCCAAAGTCTCACCACTATGTAGAGGACAAACTGAGGAGGGTTTGAAGGCATGTGGTTCACTAACTTGTGCCAAGCTATATTCAATGCTAGCCAAAAATAGTGATGAAATAAATGTAATAAAAGCATTAGGGTACCTATTTGACCCTACTAAGCTACTGAGCAGGCCTAGTTCAAGTGATGGGAGGGAACTTGAAAGAATGTTCAAGGACCTTCCTGCTTTCCGAGACTTGCAGTGTGATTTTCAACTAGGCCACAAAGAACTGTAAACATTAATTTCCGAACAAACTGACAGTGACTATGTGGATGTGGTAAAAGCTCTCATAGGTTTGAAACACAAAGGTGAACATTTTAATGTTTTTGTAGAAAAATCGCTGCAATCTCTTTGGTTGCCCATTTCAAATACAGACAGTGAACTGTATTTTTCAACGTACAATTTGGTAGTAACTGATAGACGAACCACGATGAGTGAAAAAAATATTACCACATGCTGTATGCTACAGTTTGGCGATATAGATTAGGGTGATATGACAGTAAATATTTGTATGAAATTTTCAACACAAAACACCACCATTTTGAAAAATTAATGAGAATTTAAAAAAAAATATTCACCATAAAAACCTGCCTCTGCTCATCACCATTAGTGAGTAGTTGGAAACATTTCTAAACATATATCAAACTTATATATCCCTTTGAAGCCCAATGTAGACATTTGACAAGGTGGTTTTTTATATTCGATTTTTTATATATTTTTTACCTCTAAGCAAGACCAATGTCCGATTGTAGCATGTCCGCTATATAAAGGGCATCTACAAACATGACAATAAAGTTACGAATGAAATAAAGACATTAAAAGAAGAAAATTAAAACAAAAACCAATATATTCCCTTAGAAGATAGAAGAAAATTAAAACTAATAATTTTTTTTATAAAGTAGAAGAAAATAGCTTACGATGGACAGGATGCAGTCTGATATTATCACCATGCTTTCACGATCCTTTCCGCAAGCATGGCAGCATGATAGCTTGGCGGATGTCTTGGCCGTTGGACGCACGAGGTGGAAAATAACTTCAGTATCGCTAGTTGACGCCTCAATCCTAAGGCGCTGATTCCCTAGCGGCTCTTCTGGGAAACACTCTCTCCTCTATTCCTTCCCCCCCTCCCCCCTTTTTCCATCCGTTGATCCCACCGTTTGGTTCGTTCCCGAGTTAGACCAAGAGTGTAAAACATGGGAACCCGTTTTCCACATAACTGCACTTCTTTGTAAAATTTCGTTGAAGGAAGGACTTCTGAACTAATCTCCAACGCCACTAATACTGGTGGTCACAATGTATCAGGAGTCGGACTCACCGTTGCGTCGCAGAAGAAGCCTCGCAAGATCTGATTAAGTATCACCTTATACCTCCGACTTTGAATACTATGTCCTTCCGACACAGTTTGTTCTATTGTAAGAATGTTTTTATGTGTTCTTCAGACACTAGCTGAAGTTATGCTTTGTAATATTGTTTTTATGTGTCCTTCAGACACTAGCTGAGGTTATGCTTTGTAATATTGTTTTTATGTGTCCTTCAGACACTAGCTGAAGTTATGCTTTGTAATATTGTTTTTATGTGTCCTTCAGACACTAGCTGAAG
>CABEEJ010002551.1:25516-92992 GCA_901482245.1 Timema douglasi | reverse complement strand
CTTTGTAATATTTGTTTTTATGTGTCCTTCAGACACTAGCTGAAGTTATGCTTTGTAATATTGTTTTTATGTGTCCTTCAGACACTAGCTGAAGTTATACTTTGTAATATTGTTTTTATGTGTCCTTCAGACACTAGCTGAAGTTATGCTTTGTAATATTGTTTTTATGTGTCCTTCAGACACTAGCTGAAGTTATGCTTTGTAATATTGTTTTTATGTGTCCTTCAGACACTAGCTGAAGTTATGCTTTGTAATATTGTTTTCATGTGTCCTTCAGACACTAGCTGAAGTTATACTTTGTAATATTGTTTTTATGTGTCCTTCAGACACTAGCTGAAGCTATGCTTTGTAATGTTGTTTTTGCGTGTCCTTCAGACATGTTGTGCTTGATCAGAAAAAATAATTGTGTTTTTTATGTCTTTCTGACATGTTTGATTTTTAGTTTGAATGAATGATTATGTTGTATGCCCTTCAGACATGTCTTATTTAGACAAAGTAGCTAATTGGTTAGTACCTATCATCAAATAGTCAGGCTATATTTTTCTTATGTCCATTTGACATAACTTAAATACGGGGGCTTTGAGCTATATATATATATAAGGAAGACCAGATGGTCAAGTTTTCTAATCCATGTATTTATTTAACTATTCTGAGGGCTTATGGCACAATAATGTTTCGTAACGTCCTAAACGTCATGTTCACATATTCCATATTTTTATGGCTACAAGCAGTTTGTCTACGCCTTTTGTCTAGGGCCTAATTACGTAGGTGTCACACTACATTATTTTTGGCACCTTTTCTGTGTTACTACCCGCCTTGGTGGCGTAGTTGGCTAACGCGCTAGTCGTGATGAGCTCGACTTCTGAGGACGGGGAGATCGAGGCTCGAATCTCGATCGGGTGAACTGGGGGTGGCTTTTCCTAAATGGTTTTCCGCTCTCCCTCCACGCAAATGCGGGTTCACTTCCTCTAATTCACCCTTCCTTATTCTTAGTCCATTAGCGTAATTAGTACTTAAAGCGTATAGCCCGAACGGGTAGTAAGACGCGGTGCTAAATAAAAATTCTGTGTTACTATTTAGGGTATGCAAAGTGCGGAACACGGCTAGTTTCATATAGTGGTCCGCACAGATAGTATTTCCTATCGCTTCTTGTTGGCACCTCGTTTGGCTATGTATTTAATGTTAGATTGTACTAGCTTTGTTATTATTATTATTATTATTAGCAACGCGTCTTACTACCCATTCGGGTTATACGCACTTACGCTAATGTGTAATGGTAGAGTAATTGTGAAATGAAATGAAGAACCTACAGTTTAACGTGGAATCCGAACCACGGGGGAGGCCTGGCATTCCCCACATTCTACTAGCTTCGTTGTATACCCCAGAGTATGGGTAATTGTTTCTATGTACTATTGAATGCTCCGGCAGTACCCACCGGGAAAAGACCGGCCATAGTAATACATGGTGTTGACACCTGACTGGTAGCCATTTGTATGTACAGTAGCCCCATGGCTTCTTTGGTGCTGACTGACAGCTCACAGCTGACTTCTGACAATCAACATTTAGGTATATACCTACATTTTTACCTCAGAAGTGACAGCTGCTAAACACATGGTTTTGCAGATCATATGGTTCGGCGTAAGGATACATAATTTGGTCTGGTAGCTATTCAAAGCTTTTAGCTGTCAGCTGTGAGCTGTCAGTCAGCACCAAAGAAGTCATGGGGCTACTGTATATACTATATCGTCCATTTACTGTTCATTATTTAGAGTATCTGTGGGACTCCTCTTTAATTCAACTCAAGCTAGCTAGCTTGACCCATATTTAACTTAGTAACTCTAAAACTATAGGATTTACAGAAGTGTTATTTATTAGTTACGCTTTCACTGTGTTTACTGTTTAGACCCTTCTGGTTTTAGTCTGGCGCAAGTCAGACTAACGTTGTGCTCTTTCTATTTAACTCCCCTTTTAACAGTTACTGTGTTGTTTTAGACACTTATTCTCCCGAGCTACGACAAGTTCCTATATTTCTGGAGTTGTTAAATCCTATCATCTGTTTAATCTAAAGGTGTTGTTTTGCTTTGGATTTATACTTGATACTCCGAACTGATATTTCTGACACTATATACTGTATGCGATATTTAACTTTAATTTTTGTTTTTCTTCTGTAAACCTTTATCTTATCTTATTTTTTGTTATAATAAATTTATTTCTGTTACCTAAGGATTATTCTATGTTTCAGCAAAATGATCCCTCTTATTCCCTTATCATGCATTTATACTGTACTAGTAATCGTTACCTCCTCTACATATTAGAGTGAGGGGGAAGCAACGATTCAACACACGCATCCATGAGCGTCACGATGTAGCCAAATGGCTACACATAAAAATTATTTTCATATAATCTTGGTAAAAAAATGAATGTTAAGCTATACATATATTTTAAATAAATTCATAAAAAATATTTCTTAGAATACACCTTAGTTAATTTGGGCTGGAAAGGAATATAGTGACCCATTGTTTGATTCCAAGAAGAATTGAAAATATTAAAACAAATGACGCTATGTATTATTATCGCGTCTTACTACCCGTCCAGGTTATACGCTTAAGCAATAATTATGCTATTGATTTTAGGGACGAGAAAGGATATATTTATAGAAAGTGTACCCGCATTTTCTTGAAGGGATAGTGGAAAAGTATTTTGGATAAACCACCCTCAGTGCACCCGAACGGGAATAAACTATGATCTCCCCGTAAAAGGTAGTTCCTGAGACCACGTGGCCCTGAAGCGGATTTTTAGTGCATAGACAGATCAATTGTTTATTATGTTTTGAACGTTTAGTATTATTCTAATTTTTAAAAAAAGTGGTATTGGTCGTTTTGTCTACGGCGTAACACTCTCACATTGGACTAAACTGCCGAAGACTGGAAGATCAGAGTACAATTCTGTTTGGGTGCACTGAGGGTGGTTTTCCCTAAATGGTTTTCCACTCTCTTTCCACGCCAATGTGGGTGCGCTCCCTCTAAACCAAACCTTCTTAATTCCTAACGCATTAGTGTAGTTAGTAAATAGGCAACCATCCCGAACAGATAGTAAGATGCGGTACTAAAGAAACACCCGAATGATATGATTTCTATCCATCCAGTGATGGGCATGCGCATAGCCCTTCAACTGGTCAGTAGCACCATCTGGTAGAAACTTTGTGTACTAGGGAAATTCTAAAAAGTGTAGCGACTCCCCATTGACGTCCTCACTAGATTTCTATGAGCGAGAACGAAAATACATACCTATTTAACCAGTAAAGGTATTTTAACATACCTTCCAGGGTTATTTTACATGCCATAATCGATATGGGACAAACGGCGTAACGTTCCCTCCTAAGAAAGTTGTGCTACGGATTTTTATCGCTCAAGAGAAATCCGTCGACCTTGTCTGGGTTTGAACTTGCAAATTTTGTCCTGAGGCAAGCCCTCTAACCCAAGACCCCGGAGGTTGACATCTTTACTATATTCATATAAATAAATTATTAACCAGGGTGGGTAGTAGGACGCGGAAAGCCTGGATAAAACTCAAGACCTGAAACACTCCTCCTCAGGAGGAAATAATATCCGTCGAGATAAAACTTCCTCTTTAGAATATCTGGAATGATTAATGTAAAGAGAAGAACGCTTCCTACCATATACTGACTTATATCCCTCTATCCTTTTCCTTCCCCTCTCCTACCACACCTCCCCTTTTCTACCACACTTTCCCGCTTGGAAACACTGCCCCATTAAACCGTTCGTTCTCACTCGTTAAAATGTTACCGAGGCGGTGTTTTAGAAAATTGAGCCATGTCCCAGCACGGCTACAATTCAAATCGCTCCGGTTATTAGAAGACACAGGTATATAAGCCATTGTGTTATTTTAAGCTCTCTGTTTCTGGTGAGGCCATTACTATTTCTGAATGGCTTGTGTTTAATTACGAATGCACACTGTTCCTATGGTAGGTCGTTCAGTGACGGTTAATCGTACCTGATGGCGTCTACGTCACCTGCGTTTCATTCACAGGAGGACTAAGAAGATGTGGCACAAACATCACTATAGGGGGGTCGTGTTACCCACGTTATGTTCTAAGTAAAAATAGTTTGACTTTGAAACTAAAAATTGTTTTACGATGCTTTATTGTATATTACATTGCATCTTAGTACCAGACCTTTTCAGGTTACACACACATATCAATCACGCTAATTGAGTAGGATGAAGAAGTAATAGTTTAAATGAAATTTACCCATCTTTGCGGAAGGGAAAGAAGGAAACCATTTATGAAAATCCACAGTTAACCCAACCAGTATTCGAACCTATCGTACCCAACACCAGCAAAACAGACTAGATTAAATTTTCATTTAAACCACGTACCCTATAGCGTTGCTATGCTTTAATTGATGTATTTGGTTTTCGTTAATTAACACACACTAAAAGGTATTAGTAATAAGTAAGGGGAAATTAAAAGGAAATGTACCCGAATTAGCGTGGAGAGAGCGTGGAAAACTATTTGGGAAAATTCATAGCCAGTGCACCCAACTCAGGATTATAACACTTTTCTCCCCTTCATCGACAGTACAGTGTGTTTATAGAGGTCTACCTTAGACCATTCAACCTCTGAAACAGGTTCACTACAAGTAGGATTGAATACATCTGAGACCACGTTTATTCAAAACTTTAAACAACCTTTATAAGTAAGCGGCTGTCACGTTGTCTTTTTAACTATTCAGATAATCAAACGGTAAAATAATTGTTTAAATTTAGGGGGGATATAAAGAGGAAATTTTATAGGTAATTAACCTTCATTGGCGGGTATACAGGGTGGGAAAAACAAAATGATACGCACATCATCTGGAGAAAAGCATCCTCAGTGGTCAGCGCACCCAGCCGATATTCAAACCTCAACTTCGCAGATAGCAATGACCTTAAGTAATGTGAGTCTAATGTCTTATAACTCTGATGAGGATTTTTCACAAAATGGGAAGACTAAACATCTGACCTGACCGACGTTAGAAACAATAAAATTTTCGTTACTTGTTTGCGATTAGAGGGAAGGCCATCATCTCAATCATGACAACTCGATTAATTTTACTTCTCACACACTCATTTCCAAATTAGGTAATAACTTTATTATTAATGTATACAATGGAGAATTTATAATTTTTTATATAGAATAAACATTTTGTTTGCAACAATTTCTTATGTATGCCCCAATTTTCTTACAAATTTAAATATATGCTTGCTAGAAAATTTACTATATTTACTTTAACGTATTCATACGCCAAAAGTATAAAATAAATATGTAACATTTGATAGATATTATCAATACCTATAAAATAATATCAATATAGTAAAATGTTATCAATGCTGGACTCAATAGCTTTGTTTGCACCAACGCGACACTGGTAAGCTCAAATAGAATAGGCTTGAAGAGCAATGTTCAAAACAAAACAGCTGGACTGACACCAGGATACGGTCAGGTGATTCTAACAGAAAAACAGTTAGGTAATTATAAACAAAAGTTAACTGGAAAACATATACATGTAGTATTATTAACACATTTATAATTTAAGCTAAATGATTGATTGGGACTTAGGATAATTCCTTAAGAGACATTGTATAATGAGTAGCAATAGAAAGGTTTGTTGATTACATTGGTAGATGACTAACATACAGGTGTCAACACAAAATAGTACTATAGCCGGTCCTTTCCCTATTGTTACTGCCAGAGCATTCAATAGTACGTGTATTTAATGACCCAATCCCTTGGGTACAACACTAATATAATTTATACAATACTAATACTCAGTCAATAGGTGCCAAAAACGGGCAAAGAGAAAAAGGTATTATCTGCGCGGAACCCATATGGAAACAAGCGGAGTTCCACGCTTTACTCACCCAAGCTAATAGCACATACGGAGCGTGACAACAAGATTGGTTCAACACATTGAACACATTGACCCAACTAGGTCCTAGAAACAGGATAGACAACCTGGTTGTAGCCATAAAAACAAGTGTGTAGTCTTAAAGACTCAAAAGGGAAATATAGTGCTCGTGGAGAATAGCAACCATTTGGACTAAGTCCTCATTACATCTGGAGCTCAAGGCTCCTGTATCGAAGCTATATCATATGGATATAGGAAAAACATGGTCTCTTGGACCAATATAACAAGTCTGAAGGACTTAATCAACATTAGAGTTACTGCGACTATACCAATAGAGTTGGAATAACAACACAATAGCAAAATCTAGTTACTTTGACTGAAACAAGAAATCGAAATAAACATAATAGTCGCCTCAACTATACTAAGTCTGAGTTAAACAATACGTCAGATGTACTTATTAAATAAACATTTTCTAATCTTTCAACTAGACGAATGAGTCAGATGGACTTATTAACATCGCCTCTATACTTAGGAAATCGGAGAGGATTTTCCTCGGTGGCGCGGGGGTGAGAACCACGTCCAACACTCCATGGCCACCGGTTCCTTCATGGATAAAGGTTCCTGCTTCAAAGACGTGATGTTATTGAATAATATAAAGTAAATCTTAGAGTAACTATTTTATACCCTTTCTCTGACTAGAACGGAACAAAAAAAGGAATAGAAAAAGCGTAATAACACAGGTGGTAGTAGGATGGATTGGAGCTTGAGGTGTTAGGTAAAGGGGAGGTTCGAAGACACGCCGCCTAAATCGGAGAGGATTCTCTTCGGTGGCGCGGTGGTGAGAACCACGCCCAATACTCCATGGTAACCGGTTCCTTCGTGGAGAGAAGTTCCTTCTTTGACGACCTGATGTTATTGAATAATATAAAGTAAATCTGAGAATACTTATTTTATACCTTTTATTTGATTAGAACGGAACTAAAAATGGAATAGAAAAAGCGTAATAACACAGGAGGTGATAGGAAGGACTGGATCTTGTGGGGTGAGGTAAAGAGGAGGTGAGAAGACACGCCACCACGACAGTGGCGCTCGAGGGTCGTGGGAGCGAGCCCAACTTAGTTGAGTTCTTTTTCATGACAGGAGATTTAGTGGGTGCATGTGTTATGAAGCACCCTGTCACCATGCTTGTTGAATATTTTTCTAAATGGCATGTGGGCGTTATCCGATCCCATCCAGCCACGGTGAGTATGTCTTGAAGCATATTATTCCTGAATGTATTAGCTTTAATTATCTTCTTTGGATTCCACTATAGTAAGTTTAGTATTTTTATCCAGATTTTTATTATTAAAATCCTTTGTAATATTTTCCATTGGGAGCACGTGGATCATCTCCGAGTCCATCCAGTCGCTAACAGTAGGTTTTAAAGGATATTATTATTAAATATTTCAAATCTAATAGTCTTCTCTGGATTTTGCCAATATAATAATTTTTTATTTTGTTTTTACGTAGCCTAATTGTGTAGGTGTCAACTTTACATGATTGACACGCTATATGTTTGTATTTTAAAGGGTGCTGCAGATCTACCTTCGTAATAAGGTCAAAGTATACGAATACACTCCATTTACAGTGAAAATTCGATTGGTTATGTATAGGTATATCAAATTAGCTGCACCATAGTGGGTGAAATCCTGGTTAGTTTGTTACCTGTACACTTTGTTTATCCTGAAAAGTAGCAGTCTTACCTCGACTGATAACACCATGGCCCTATTTTGTAAGTCACACCATAGTGTAACCACTCAAGGTGAGCTATTCACCCTTCATCTTGATTAAGTTAGCCTTAAAACAAGTGGTAGATAATGTATTCGAGTTTCTCTGAATTTAGTGTTAATTAACGTAAAATCTTACTACATTCTTCATCTACTGTGTTAGGTAATTAACTTGCCTTAAATTATTCCACCATGACGTATATTCTAAGCTAGGTCCATAGTGAAATCCATCAAAGTAAGCCAGCTAGGTTTCAGGGTAAACGAAGTGTTTATGCCCCCGTATTTCTTAGACAATATATTTGAACACATATGATATTCAATTGGTCTACTATATGAAATAATTTGATAATAAAAAATATAATAAATTAAATACTTCACATTAGATTGGAAAGGGAGTTGTAAAACAAAATTTATAAATCACACATTAAAAACTAGCCCCATTGCTCCCAGTCAAGATTCAAACCATCAACTCTTCATCCCAAATAATCCATCATATTTCGAGCCTGATTAGGTGGACAACATGACCACCGATGCGTTCCTACAGGTCATCAAAGCATTGAGGCTACCCGTTTTTGTAAAAAATTTGCACAATTTTAAGGCGGGGAAAATTTATAGATTTTGAAATATTTTAAAGTGTATTTATTTTGTGTATTTGGATTCATGTTATTTATGGAACACGAACTACATACCGGATTGCTGGAGGTTGTATCGTCTGAGAATACCATATTTTTTCCACATGTGATTTATAAATTGTAATTTTATCTTTCTCTCGTTGAACTGTTTGTGTGTTCACTCTTAAATTAAACTTCCTTATCTATAACCTTAAAATTAAGACTTCATGAAACAATGCATTGAATTAATTTATAGTTTAAAACAATAATGTGGAAATCAAATTATGGAATTTCCTGACGTCCAGAATAACATTTTTATTAATATAGTTTTTTTTATCAATTATTGTAAGTCAACTAAGATAAATCTGTAGAAAATTTTCTTATTTTCATACCAATCCTGAATTTAATTTTCAGCACAGCCGGAGATATATCTCCTTAAAACTAGGGAAACTTTCCTTAGCTGATAAACTAATAGTCAGATGTCTGGTTGATGTGCTTTTCAGAGGTGTGTGAAGGTCACTATTTAAATGCGAAGCGAAGTAGAAATGAATCGTGAATCGTGCGAAGAAAAGTGAAAGCTGAAGTTGAAGTTATGATTTTTGTTGTTTTCACATATTTCTAAAATTTAATTGAGGTATTTAAGGTTTCCTCCCTGAACCAACTTATTATATTATCACAAAATTAAAAATAAACTAACTTAAATCTAAAACGGACACAACACCCAGCTCCCGTCCATTAATTCATCACCGTGAAAAGGGAAACCGACATTTCATCAATGATACATTTTTCAGGCAATCCAGGAATCGAATTGGGACCCTTAACTTAGTAGATAGACAACCTACCGACTAGGCTATGGTGTCGGACTGTTGTATAATAACAAAACTTATAATTTTTCAACTAACCACTAAGTGAATCTTGGTAAATATAATGACGTAGAGAAAAATCAAAGCTCACCTATTATACATATTTTTTTAACTGGTATATCTGAATTAATTTATTTCACTTTATAGATATCATTTAATCATTAGCTGGTGATAGAATTCCCTTTAATGGATGTTTTGGAGATAACTTTTTTAAATGAAATATATTATAATTAGTGAGCTATTTAAAACAGGTTTATAATAAATACACTAGCAGATATACGCGGCAACGCTTTTATTTGCTTCAAACATAGAGAAAAAATCTTCATTTTATTTCTTCAGCCCCAGTGTTTTATTATTTAAAAAATTCAAATACAAATTTAAAAGTTCTGGATTTGAAATGCACATGTTTGTGCAAAGGGTTTCCTAATGGTTATAATTTCACACCTTGACGTGAGGTAGATATCGTACAACGCCCAAGACAGACACAGATCCCAGACAAACACATTCTTCATTATATTAATATAAAAAGAAGACGATTGAAGTTTGTTTCTGCCTTAGAAATGTTTCAAAGATGCAAATGGCTACTGTTGCTGTCGAAATCAAAGCGAAGGAGATTTTGGATGTCTACTCTGATTTCAACATTTCGAAGCTTCACACGCCTATAGACCATAGCGTTTGTAAGGGACGTATAATATTGTTACAAGCTGCTAATTTTTACATTATTTCACTTAATTATAAGCTCTAGCTGAAACACAACACTTACTAGCGTGCAAACTATGCTTCAATTAATAAGTTTAGTCATCACCATCATCCGACATTTCCGCCTCTGCGGGCCGTCTGGAATATTCTCTTCCATTCCTGTTGATCTTTCCAAACTTCTCTCTCAGCCACGAGTTTCCAGTCCGCTCCTTTATCTTCCATGTCCTGCGCTTGGTCCATCCATCTTGTCCGTGGTCTTCCATTAGGTATTAGACCTTATCCTGGCTTTGTGACACTTTCTTAGGCATTCTGTTATTCTCCATTCTCATCACATGACCTAACAGCAGCAACCTTTTTCTCTTCTGTGCAGTGGCGGGTCGTAGCTAGAATTAGTGGGGGTGCTGCTCCAGAAAATGTTTAATCTTTGTTTTAAAATTGTGTAAAAGGAAAAAGATATGTATAAAAAGTATATTTATTCAAAAGCTTAATAAAATCTTAACAAAACAAAAAAACAATTTTTTACTTACTTTAAATTTTTTATTATTATTATTATTTAGCACCGCGTCTTACTACCCGTTCGGGTTATACGCTTTAAGTACTAATTACGCTAATGGATTAGGCATTAGGAAGGTTGAATTAGAGGAAATGAACCCGCATTTGCGTGGAGGGAGAGTGGAAAACCATTTTGCAAAAACCATCCCCAGTTCACCCGACAGAAATTCGAACCTCGATCTCTCCATCCTCGACAAGCGCGTTAGCCAACTACGCCACCGAGGAGGGTTACATTAACTTGTTACAGTTCAAGCTTGATATATTCATTTAAAAATGAAATCCATTCTTCTTGTTTTAAATTGTGCAAACATTTTAATAATTTTCACCTTGATTTCTAGATGACAACTGAGGAAATTCTCCATTGAAAGTACCGCAAGCGCATTTAGTCTTTCTGTTAAATAAAATAACCGAAAATAATGAATCAAATATAATAGCTGGAAGCAGAATAATAATATCATTCTACACTCTTCTACACTTTAACACATTTAAGAATATGATACACAGTTTTAAAGCACAGCACACGCTGAGTAAAAAAAAACTTCCTTCCACCATCACGCCAGAGCCGGTACTGCGAGAGCAACAGTGCTCTCTCTACCTAGCAGTCCCACCTCCCTCCCCACTCCTCTTCTATGTGCGCATGTGCACAACTGTCAAACACCACGTCGCTGGAAATGTGAAGCTTACAGTTCTATCTAAATATTTTTGTATTATTTTCATAAACTGAAGTACTGACAATAAGCTTAAGGAATATATATTGTAATACAAAAATAAAGAGAGAGTGAACGAAAAAAGGACTCATTGTATTAAATGTTATCGATAATATTAAGTGGAAATAGGGGGTGCTGCAGTTCCGCAGTGCTTATACATTTGCCGCCAATGTTTCTGTTTCTCATTTAAAAATACAACTTATAAACCATCCCTAACTATTTCGTTCTTTATCCTCTCTCTTCTTGTTAAATTCTAAATGTCTCTCAGTAGCCACCTCTGCTACCTGCAATCTGCTTAAATATCTCTTCGTCCATGTCCAGGTCTCATAGCCACATGTCATTATTTTATGATATGTTTAAGTTTATAAAAAGCTCATGGGAAAACATTTGATCACAATATATACTTGTACGGCAGCGACAAGGCTGCTAAACTAGAGAGCTTATGTATACAACCTGTAACAACCATGTTTTACTAAAAATCTTAGGTGACCTGGTGGTCTAGGGGTAAGGTGACAGACTTCTGTGCTGGTGGCCGGGGTTCAATCCTCGGTCCCGACACAGATTTATCTGATTACCAAACCCTTCCTTCACCTCTGACAGGACATCTTGTGAATGTGGGGAATGCCAGGCCTCCATCGTGGTTCGGATTCCACGTTAAACTGTAGGTCCTCCATTTCATCTCACAATCACCCTACCATTACACATTAGCGTAAGTGCGTATAGCCCGAACGAGTAGTAAGACGCGGTGCTAATAATTTCAATTTCAATTTCCTTTATTATAGTGCTGGCCAACAGTCGTAAGACCTATAACAGGCCAGCACTGAAAATTACACACGTACATACCTAATAATACATATATTTACACAAGAAAAAATGATAGACAAAAAATGGCTAAATAATGTTATATACTGATGAATAGTTACGAGATAAAAAGTAGTTAATAATAATAATAATAAAAAGTAACATTAAAAACAAATAACTAAATAGTAAGCAGTAACATTATGCAAAAATATATCAGAATAAATAATATAGGCAGAACCTCTACATGATAAATTATTGATATGGGACATCCTTAAATAACTCTCTGAGTTTAGCTTTCCTTTTATGATAAAAGTCAAATTCGACAAATCTAGAATTGGCGCTATGGATACAACGACCTATAGGGCTCGTCTTATAAGAGCTATCGAGAAAAAATAATTTAGGATTACGAGAAGCCCGAGAAGGGATATGAACGCCTACATGATCAAGGGCAAATTTGCAATAAATATTGTTATTGAAAATATTAAAAACAAAAAGGGCATCACAATAAAGTCTACGCGAGAAGAGAGTTTGGAGCCCTAAGAGGTTTCGAATTCTGTCATAATCATAATAAATCCGGTTACTAAAGAATTTATCATAGCATGCAGCAACAAATTTTCTTTGAATGTTTTCTAACCTAAGAGAGTCAGTTAAGGTAATGGAATTCCAAGCAACAGAGGCATATTCTAACTTAGATCTAACCAGGGCGTAATACAAACATAAAAAACAGTCAACTTTCTTAAATGATATAGTAATAAATTTAATAAGCCCAAGTAATTTCAATGACTGGGAAATGACATGGTCAACATGATAGTGGAAATAAAGTTTGTTATCCAGGAGGACACCAAGATCATTAATACAAAGTGTACGAACTATGTTATCACTGCCCAATTTATAAGTAAAAAAGAAAGGATTAGTTTTCCTAGTAAAAGATATAGATTTGGTCTTAGATTTATTGATAGACATTCCATTTTCCAAAGACCATTGTAAAATACCATTTACATCATTTTGTAAATCTATACAATCTGCTATTGATTTGATAGTTTTAAATAATTTTACATCATCAGCAAAGAGTAAATAACTAGACGAGTTCAAATATTTACCAATGTCATCAATAAACACATTAAAGAGAAGAGGACCTAAATTAGAACCCTGAGGTATGCCACAGGGTGCTAAAAATGTATTTGAGGTATGTGAATCAATTTTAATAATGAATGATCTTTCATGCAAATAACTGCTAAACCAATTTACATAAGAGTGAGAGAGTCCAAAATTACCAAGCTTAGAGAGAATAATATTATGCTGACATAAATCAAATGCCTTACTTTGGTCAAAATAAATAGCATCAACCTGACCTTGGGCAGAGACTTGAGGGGCAACATGCCCAAGAAATTCTACTAAATTCGTGACAGTAGATTTATTTTTTATAAAGCCATGTTGATTATCTGATAGTTTATTTTTAAGGTGGTGGAAAGTATGCTCATGTATGATTTTCTCGAATACTTTGGAGAAAGTGTTTAAGAGGGAAATTGGTCTGTAATTACAAACATTTGTTCTTACCCCTTTTTTATAGATAGGTATGACAACAGATTGTTTCCATGTAAGAGGAAAAGTTTCATTTGATAGGCTAATGTTAAAAATATAGGCTAACAAAGGGCTGAAAATACTGGCACAGCCTTTAACAATAAAACTTGGAATTCCATCTGTCCCGGCACATCTAGAAGAACTCAATTTTTTTATAGCATTAGCAACATCCAAGGGTGTTATGTGGCATGGATACAAGGGCGCACTAGTTTCAATAACGGGGCAGGGTAAGACAGGAATAGCTGAATTATAAACGGAATGAAAGTAGGTCCCAAACTCATTAGCAATTAATAAAGGATCCACTATAGACTTGCCATTAATTTCTAGGTTGGATGGGAAAACTTTATTCATACGATTATTTTTAACAAATTTCCAAAAATCTTTAGGTTTGCATTTAATACTATTTTCAATTGAGTTCATCCAGTTGGCTCTGTCTATAATCAAAGTAGTTTTAACTAATCTACGAAAATGAGAAAAATTAGAATAGAATACACCATTATTTGTTTGTTTAAACTTTTTGAAAAAATTGTTTTTTTTCCTAATATAGTATTTAAGTGTAGAAGAAAACCAATTAGGATATTTGGATGAATTAAGAATGGTAATTTGAGGAATATGCGTTCTGATTTTCCTTTGAACTAACTTGGTAAAATTATCTACAGCCAAATTAACATCCTTAGTAGAATAAACACAAGACCAATCAGCAGTAGCCAGGTCATTGTAGAGATTAAGGTAATCCCCATGTGCATAGTCAATATATGTATTAGGGGTGTCATTAATTTTAGTAGCAATAGGTACATCTAGTGAAATCAATAAGGGTGGATGAGCTAAATCAATATTTACTAGTGAATGAGAGCTTTGAGTAATAGAGGGGCGGTGAAAATTAGCAAAAACAAGGTCAAGGAGGTTAGTGTCATTATCAGCTTCATTAAATTGTTCTAATCCTATTATGTTGGTCGAAGCAAGAAGTTGAGTAGCTTTTAATTTAACGTAGAAATGAGAAATGTTCTGAGAATGATGATATTTCCAATCAATTTTGGGGCAGTTAAAATAATAATAATAATAATAATAATACTCTATTTTCCAATATACTCCCTTTCACCCTTCACAGATAATCATCCCTGGTCATATCATTAAGAAAAAGGGTTAAGAAAACTAGGAGACTTCTTACCTCGAGGTAAAAAAGAAAAGATTTCTGCTTATTCTCAAATTTCTTAACATTTTCTGTTGTGGGCCTATTAAAAATTAACTTATTTTTTAGAATAAGGCTAAATCTAAATCCCCTTTTCATCAAGCCTAGCCATATAGTTAATATGCTTGTATGCAAATATGCTTAAACATTCGTTTTAAATTAGCTAATGTCAAATTTTCACACATTAGTTTAATTTAATACAACTTAAACTGCAGGTTTGTTAAGGAAAAAGAGCACTGTTGGAATCTTTCGACCTTATTTTGGCGTGAACAATATTTTGGAAAAAGTTATGATAGAATTAAATATGGCGTAAGAGCTGACATATAGCAATTTCTCGCTTACCGAAACAATCCTCTTAAATTCACGTCTCACCTCACAGATAATGCTTAGCTTAACTAGATAATTCGGCTCGAACCAGAAGTTCCATTGAATGGCGTTAACTTGATATTTTCATAAGAACAATATTACACATTGGGATTGAGAGCGGTGAAACAATTTTACCAACTTTTCATCATATTTATTGGGTTTGATGCAGACATAAGTTGCACTAATAGTGGAAGTTTGAATAGTGTAGGGTAAATTTTAGGAAATGTATACACATTTTCTTACAGGAAGAGTGGAAAGCCATAAAGGATAAACCACGCTAAATACATCCGTCTGGGACTCAAATCCTGACCTTAGCGTCACCACCAAGCTAGACTTGATGACTGTGACATCTGGTTCACGTGATTAACGATGCAGATCAATGTTCTACTTTCTAAAAATATGAGAACGTACTCCATTTTGATTAAAAAAACAATCAATAATTTATTAAAAATATCTTACTGTCTCGCTATCAGCACTTTTCTTTTATTAATGATTTCTCAAATCTAATCTATCCTCCATTATTTTATGGTGAACAAAAACGGAAGCGAGGTTTCATTAAAAAATTACAGTGCATAGAAAGCAGACTACACTTTGAAACAAAGTCGATATTAATCTCTCGGTTTAATTAAAAGTTGAATCATAAAACTCATTTTTCTACCACCACTAACTTAAGATAGATTGAATTATGGATTAGAAAAAAGTTTTTCCTTCCTATTTATAAGCTTTTCCAAATTTGTGATCCTTTTAGGTTTGAGTCTGTTTTACAATAAAGTTTTAAGGCGGGAATGTAAGGAACGTGAGAAAAGGTCAATGTTTTTGCACTTGGTCACCATTGAAAGGAGTTTGGGTTTTGAACTCTGACTGTGTTTATTGGACATATTTTTAAAAGTGTAATTTTGACTGTTTTTGACCCAGATTCTAAAATATGTGGGTGCATTTCTTCTCAGCTAACCTTTTAATTACTACTCTTAAGTTTAAATAATTTACAATTTGTATTCCTACCATTAAATTGACCAATTAAATATTGTCAACGGCAAACCAGACTAGATTAACTTTACATTTAGTCTTCGTGATATCATTTTGGATTCTTGTATTCTAAAATTAGTACAATTTATGAAAAGTTTTGATGGTGAGATATAGTCATAAATATTTATATATGAAATATATATATTTATATATATTATATATATATATATCAGTACATTAAATGGGTTTAAAATAGTCTGCGTAATAGAATAATTATTATTAGCACTGCGTCTTATTACCCACTCGGGTTATACGCATAATAGAATAAACACTATACTTTTAAATCTTATTAAAAATAATAATATTTAGTTGTAATTCACTTGTGAATTACAACATATTATCTAGATCCAATATATAAAATTAGATTACTATTATTAACTTTTTAACAATTTTAATATGTATATAAATCTAATATTATATATAATACAAAAAAACAAAAATAATTTTTTTGCAATATCAAAGAGATTTTCAACAGAATATTATAATTAGTAATTTTATAAATATTATGTTTATAATTATAATATTACGTAGGCCTATACTAACTTATTTTAGAACACAGCTAGTGAAGTGGTAAAAATGGGAAAATATAAATCCATTATTTGATATTTTCTATTTAAAACCTAAGTAAACACTGTGTTTGCCGATGTGGCAGGCTTAGAAATGATAAAGGTTATAGAAGTCATAGCTTTTAAATATATGTAATCAATGCTACTAACACAACCATAAAATCACAATAGGATAGGTCTAATCTAAGTTTTGTAAAGAGCATTACATTGATTTTATATATAAATTTACACCATGCAATTCTTTTTTTATTTCTGTTACATTCATTTTAGCAGAGCCAATATAAAAAAATAGCATTTTTTTTCCAATTTTGGCTTTTATACATCTGAGTTATATTCGAAATGATTATTTCAATATGACTAAACGAACAAGTCTAATGGGACAGCTGCGTTGTTAGATTATGTTGGCGCTACAATAATGCTTGTTTACAATTTTACAGGGACTGTAAGTTCTAAACAATTGTTTATAAAGCATACTATTGCAGATAAGAATAATTTTAAATACAATTTGAATAAATAATCTGAAACCTATTGCAATTTCTATTAAGTCCTAAATTATATTCAATAAAAGCTTATTATTCATGCTAGAATAAAAGTTTTATGATGACCTCAATAGAAAAATCACATTAGTAAATATATAATAGAAAACCATACTAGTTGCACCCAAACGATATTCGAATACTAACCTCCCAATCACCAGAAATCTGGTTTATTCAAAAAAATACCTAAACCATTTTAATCACAGTTGAAAATTCGACTATTACTGGTAGCAGCTATTTGATAAAATATATTATACTTATAAACATGTTGATCTATTTTTCTAACGTTTTAATGATTTTATTATTATTATTATTATTATTATCACCGCGTCTTACTACCCGTTCGAGTTATACGCATATTATTATTATATAATGATATTGTAGTGAAAGCTAAACATGAAATTCACAAACTATTGTATATAAAACAGTCTTTCGGCCTGTATAAGGCAGGTTTATAATAATAATAATAATAATAATAATAATAATAATAATAATAATAATTATTATTATTATTATCAACCTAACGAGACCTAAATTTAAATAATTTATAAGTGCATGCAATTTTAAGGTTTGTTTGTAAAAAGAATATTTCTCTCATAAGAGTTAATAAAGAAAGAGTGAACTAAATTCATTCTATTCGTATTAAATTAACTATAAAGTTAATGACAGGCTATCTACCGTACATTTGGCCAAGGTTTGAGCAGATGGATATCTACCATGTCTAAAGTTTGACCTTGTAACTAATCGATGGCAATTGAGAACACCAATTTAACTGGGAATTGCCTTCGTCTCAAATTGAAGGGGATGTCAGCATCTACAGGTACTAAATCAATTGTCAGTAAGAAACATACATTCCCTTGAGATAAATATGTTCTAATTGTTTCATAAATTATTGCTGTTTATCCAATTTTGTCACTGCTAGGCAGTTCCATTACACAGGCACTGTTTAGTATTTAGGTACGCAAAGAGCATTATTATACTATCTATTTTTAATGCTAACATGTGTGGTGGTATTCCCGAGGGCGTCAAACTGTTTAAAAACTCTTCTGGTTAGTTTCCTTTTTGCCGGTCATTCTTACTGTCAGCCACGTTCTCTTATTGCAACAATCAGCTTCACCTTTTAAAATACTAAATACACACACATTTATTTGCGAAACCTCGTTATTCATGAACAGAGAATGGCCATTTGAAATAGCACTTGAGCTCAGACTATTTACAAATGTGTCGTGAGCTAGCGAACCATGTGTCACTATTTACTCAGGCCCTTCTATCATATGTATTTTCTTTTCTGAAAATTACAAAATGAAACCTGGACATGGGAATTGAACCTTTGGTTTTGTACGCCAATGCTCTTACCACTGAGATATCCCGGAATCAACCCGGGCCCAGGGTCAATCTTCACTAATATTTTAAAATAAAGTCTAATATGGACGTGCTGAAATCGTCGGCTACAAATATGTGATTTTTATTAAGTTCCCGAGCTATCAGATAATGCAGCCACCTTCGACTCGGTAGTTGGCTTATTGCTGCCACTTGTACAGTTATTATAACTGTAAGGGATTGCATATTTAAGAATAAAATAGCCAAAGCTGTTATATATTATTTTAGTGAGGATTTACTCCATCTAGATATATAAATGGAGTAAATCCTCACTAAATCATATATAACAGCATTGTCTACTTGATTCTTAAATATGTATTTTCTTTCAAGCTGTATTTTTCAGTTTTACCAATTATATTAGCCATTAACTAAAGTTACTAAAGTTACTGCTTAACTTAATAATTATAAACCTCTTCTCCAGCTGAGAATATTTAATACTTGTCTGGACGATTGCGGTCCTATGGGTATGCGGAAGAGTTAGGTTAATATAAGGTTAAATCATTCCCCAACAGCTAAAACTTTGTCCCTAATGGGACATTATTTTCACCATAACCTATTCTGCAACAAATAATAGACTGCATCTATTGCATGGTCCGTAGTCATGGTTGACTCAACCTATATTAGCACTTTGCTCTCTTAATGACGGTTGTGAAATTCAAGATTTTGTTCCGCGTTCAACGTCAAATAGACGTTTTGAAAACTCTTTCTTCCTTACTAGTGTTAAACATATCTTGGATGATTTCCGGTAGGTGATGTAAAGTCTTCTTCTATTTAAAATATTCCAACTGTCTAACTTGTAGGATCAATATGTTTTGTACACCTTGGAGAGACAAGTTTTAGCAACCAAAACATTGGGAAGTATGATTATCGCAAAGTCCTCTGTGAAGATGTCAAAGAAAGTTTCTCGTTGCTTCTTAGGCTCGGTTGATTAGCCGAATACACAAATGAAGGTAAAGATCGGCTAGAAAATATGTTTTTCCCTAATACAGCTTTTTTTCTGTCATTTTATCCTCCCACACTCTTTCATTTTCAAGATGCCTTTTAGTTAGAGTAGTCATTGATTTATATGAATATATATATATATATATTCGTAAATGAGTACGTTGAACGTAACCTTTGTAGTTTTTATTTGGTAAAGATACATATTTCAGTTACTAATATAAATACGAAACAACAAATAAAAAGTTGTATTTTTTTATTTTAATCTGCAATAATGTTGTCTTTAAATTTGGCATTGGAATGTATATTATAGTTTCTCATTGCTTTAGAAGTCTAAATATCATGTCGACGAGAAAAATTGTTAAATAAATCAGGTTTTAAATTTTTAAATTTTTTATTTTTTATCTGCTTTCAAATGTGAGTGCTTCCTCTACAATTAGACCAGATTTCAGCTTATAGTTTATTATGAAGTATTTAAAAATTATCTGGCCTGTACACGCACACACACATACATACATACATACATACATACATACATACATACATACATTACATACATACATACATACATACATACATACATACACATACATACATACATACATACATACATACATACATACACACATACATACACACATACATACACACATATTAAACCTTTATTAATATAGATTAAGAATCTAATAACAACATAAGAGTAAAGTTCTTAGAAGTAGCGTTCACATGGGAAATATTATTTTTCCTAACTTCGACCATAATTTTATACTATAGCACTATCTTAAAATAGGTAAACTTGAAAGCATCATATTTTTAAAACAATGGAAATGAGCAATGTAAAAACTTTATTTAATTTTTTTATTGATAACTACTAGATTAAATATGACAAATTTTGATTAGCCTTCTCGCTCATATAATAATAATAATAATAATAATAATAATAATAATAATAAGTAACCCTCCCTCCCCCAAAAAAACCCGCAGGGAATAAGCCATATAGTTTTAAAACAAAACAGATTTTTCCAACCCTTATAAATAAATAGCTATTTGGGCATCTATCTAATTATTTCTGATCGATTATTAATAGTAAACCTATGATTACAGGATTCCTGATGTAAAAAAAACTTGTTTTGAGGTCTCCAAAAATTTGTCTTAGGTCGTAGATTTGCTCAAAAGTAATAAAACGTCTAAAGTCTTGCTGGCATTTCCTACAAATTATGTTATTTAGATTAGCAAAATGTTGACAGCCAAATTTTTGTTTAATTATTACGATAACTGGCTGTATTTTATCAAATCAATTATAATTCATTGTTAAGTACATATTGTAACGCCTAGGTTGTTCTTCTTGTGTAATACCCAGATATAATCAAGCGTTATCTGTGAAGACCTGGGTTCTTGTAACGCCTCGGTTGTTCTTCTTGTGTAATACCCAGATATAATCAAGCGTTATCTGTGAAGCCCTGGATTCTTGTAACGCCTTGGTTGTTCTTCTTGTGTAATACCCGGAGTTAATCAAGCGTTATCTGTGAAGCCCTGGGTTCTTGTAAGGCCTCGATTGTTCTTATTGTGTAATACTCAGAGTTAATCAAGCGTTATCTGTGAAACCCTGGGTTCTTGTAACGCCTCGGTTGTTCTTCTTGTGTAATACTCAGAGTTAATCAAGCGTTATCTGTGAAACCCTGGGTTCTTGTAACGCCTCGATTGTTCTTCTTATGTAATACTCAGAGTTAATCAAGCGTTATCTGTGAAACCCTGGGTTCTTGTAACGCCTCGATTGTTCTTCTTATGTAATACCCAGAGTTAATCAAGCGTTATCTGTAAAGCCCTGGGTTCTTGTAACGCCTCGATTGTTCTTCTTGTGTAATACTCAGAGTTAATCAAGCGTTATCTGTGAAGCCCTGGGTTCTTGTAACGCCTCGATTGTTCTTCTTGTGTGATACTCAGAGTTAATCAAGCGTTATCTGTGAAGCCCTGGGTTCTTGTAACGCCTCGGTTGTTCTTCTTGTGTAATACTCAGAGTTAATCAAGCGTTATCTGTGAAACCCTGGGTTATTGTAACGCCTCGATTGTTCTTCTTATGTAATACTCAGAGTTAATCAAGCGTTATCTGTGAAACCCTGGGTTCTTGTAACGCCTCGATTGTTCTTCTTATGTAATACCCAGAGTTAATCAAGCGTTATCTGTGAAGCCCTGGGTTCTTGTAACGCCTCGATTGTTCTTCTTGTGTAATACTCAGAGTTAATCAAGCGTTATCTGTGAAGCCCTGGTTTCTTGTAACGCCCACGTAGCATTAATATGCTGTTAGTCCCATCATTATTTGTCGAACGTGTTGAACTCTTTTGAATGGTACATAATAATGTTAAGAAGACGTACCTGCCACAAATGGACACTTCCCTCTCTTGATAAGCATGATTTATTCACTTGCTCTATGGAGACAAATAGAAGATGCTTAGAAGTAGATTCCAATTAGCTTATTACTGCTTAACCACTAATGCCACATCAGGCCATGTCTCTCTTTCTGTCGTTTTCAATATACGAGTGACCGAACTACCGCTAGGCAAAGGCGCCACTGCTTCCGACCCCCCTTAACCCCGCCTCCCCGCCGCCGCCCTATGTCCATGACTCCTGGCGGTGATCTTGTCAACCATTCCCGGGAAAGGAGTGGGAAGAGGGAATGCTAACATACATTCTTATAGCACTTAGCATTATTATACTACTGTAATCGACATGGCCTAAATTGGGGCTTTTGTTTATTTTAAAATTGTAATGTTGTGAATTGCAAGTGACATAACAGTTATAGCAACGTGTTTTGAGTAAACAATAGGATAAAAGTGCTGACGGCCAGACTGTCATGTCAGCATTACTTTTGACAGCCAGGCTAAGTTGTAGTATGAATAGTAGTATTTTTTAGCTAACAGGGCTGACAATTCACCATCGGTTCTAGGGAGGGTTTCTCTGCATATTTTGGAGGCTACACGGGTTGGGACGCCGGACCATCGAGTATGTGTACTGGGTGCTACCATCGTGCCCAAAGTACCGAGGTTCATAACCATGTAGGACCACCTAGAGTGTCAGTCAGGCCATTGGTAAGGCATTCCTTACTGTACTTCATTCTGTTATTAGCTCATGAGTAAATCTGTTCAAATAATGTTTATATTGTTGTTATTGTTATTATTATTATTATTATTATTATTATTAGCACTATGTCTTACTACCCGTTCGGGTTATACACACTTATGTTAATGTGCAATGGTAGGGTGATTGTGAGATGAAATGGAGGGCCTATAGTTTAACGTGGAATCCTAACCACGGTGTAGGCCTGTTATTCCCCACATTCACAAGTTGTGATTAATACACATCTTGTCAGAGGTGAAGGAAGGGTTTGGCAATCAGATAAATCTGTGCCGGGACCGAGGATTGAACCGCAGACCCCAGCACAGAAGTCAGAAAATAATGTTTATATCTTTTTAGTAAATCTTAATAACATCACATTTTGAAGTAGAGTAAAGTAAGTCACATGAATCGAGAACCCACGTAGTCATATATTCCATTCACCACCCCTATCCTCGACCGCAACATAGATCCGGACAGATTAGGCCCACGAGGGAGGGAGTGGCACTATTATACATACAGATAAAACATAATTTGAACACGATTTATAATAATTGAATCTCACTTTATGAATGAACCAACCAGTTTCTACTCCAGTTTGCAAACAGTTGGTTCTTCCACCCAAACTTGTTAACTGACCTTGCCGAGTAACTCTTATGAGCAATGATGAATGAATGCGGTCGCTGGAATCAAAGCCGCCATCTCCACACATGTTGCGACCACACCCCCTTGACTTTGAACCTTCTCAAGATCTGCAAGTTATTTCATTCTCCACTTGACATTGTTCTACATTTTCATTTCCAATGCACTCTTCAAGGGAAACCTTCACCCTTGAGGTTTTCTTTCTTGTATCTTGATGCTTCCATGTTAGGTCTTGCGATATTCATACATGTGACCCTGCGACTCTTGGCATACTGTTAACCGTCTAAATATTCTCCCACACGGTCATACATCTAAATATGTAGAGTATATGAGTGAGTCATATATTCAATATTTTAGCTGATTTATTATATGCACGTGCCTTGAGGCTTAAGGAAATTGCAGTTTTGATGGTAAAACATTATTTGGCAAAAAAAAAAAAGTATTGCTACAGTACAAATATAGACTTTAATTTTATTCACATGGTGACCAAAAAATGTCTTGAATATCTAGTAAGGGTGTTCTGAAATCTAACGATAAATTTTTCTTTTCATTTAAAATGTTTGTTAGCTTATACCACCATGCTCATGACAGATATTCAGGAACTGTTGATATCACCATAAGAAGAAAATCAAACTTTGTTTCTACTGGAGAAATATTTTATTTATATTGGCCGAAAAATTGATTTACCATAAAAACCGTAAAAACACTGGCTTTTTTTCACTTCCCCTTCCATCACACCTTATCACGTCCAACAAGCATTGCACTTGTTCCTCGGTGGTGTTGTAGACGAAGGTTCAGTTCCAGTTTGAGTACATTGTGAGTGGTTTTCCCATCTACTCTCCATATACGATTGCATACATGTATTACTCAAAGAATGTTCACACAGCACATACAATTACAAACAATATTCTAACAATACGTTACCATCTTTGCCCTCTTATATGGTTATATATTTAAGATTTTTTTTATAAATTGGATTTTAAATAATTTTTTTTATCTAAAATCTAGTATATGAATGTAAATAAAGGCCTATTTTAAAATTGAATTATTTCCTTTTCAAACAGTTGATAGCTTCTATATTTGGGGATATATCTTCTATAATTTTTATTAGTATTTGTTTTAGTCAGCTATATAGATAATTTTTTTTAAATTAGACATCTATCAGACAGGGCCGTGCTAGTAGTTTTAGGGATTAGGAAGATTATATTAATATGAAAAATACCCGTATTTGTGTGGATTGAGGGTGGAAATTCCTTTAGGAAAAACCACCCTCAGCACACCCAATCGAGATTTGAACCTCGAGCTCCCCATTATCAACAGTCTAGTCTATTGTAAGTTTTAGCACGTTAGATCATAGGGCCACCGAAGCAGATCTCACAGAATTATATATGTGTATGTATTGTATATAGATTACATTGATCATTATTTGCCAATTTGTTAATATTACAGCTGTTCAAATTGATGAATGGCTACTAGAGTTTTGAGCTTTTATTTGTAAACAAAAAATTTATATCGCTACAAACCAGAACTAAGGCTAAGCTGTTATAAGATATATCTATTTTATTAAAAATATAATCAATGGAAAATAATGTGTTTGCGTTGATATTTATAATATAATTTATAAGTCATATTAAAGAAAAAGATTAGCAAATCAAGAAATAAGATTTGCCAAGACCATTAATTAAATAAGAAACACTCTTAATTTTTAACACAATCTTATGTAAAGTGGGGATCTAATATATTCCTAGATGTATTGCTTTGTTGGAGTTCAAAAGTATAAATTACAAGATACCAAAAGATGATATATATTTATCTCTGTTTAGAATTTATTACCTATTTGTCATTACTAGATGGAAGCTTTACTAAGCACAATTTTTATACTAGCCATATTATACTAATACAAAAACTACTCGTACTAACAGTTATATATTCTTATTTAGTCAACAACGCGTATGTTGGTTCAATACGATTTCCCCCCATCCGTAGCCGGGAATGCATGTCCTTCGGCTGGTTAGTGCTGTATGCACTATCTGGTAGAAATTCCATGCACCATGGGGGTTTAGGAACTGTGGTTATTCCTAGTTGCCTTCCACCCTTTATTTATTTTCTACGTGCAAGCGGGAAAAAGCCTACCAATTTTACTGGAAATATATTGTGACATAACCCGCCTTGGTGCCCTTATTGGCTAACGCGTTAGTTTCATATTGAGCTAAGCTACCGAGAACGGAGAGATCGAGGTTATAATCTCGCTCGAGTGAACTAGGGGTGGTTTTCATAAATGATTTTCCATTCTCCTTCCAAGCAAGTGCAGGCTCATTTCCTCCATATTCAACCTTCGGTATTCCTAACCCATTAACGTAATTAGTACTTAAACGTATAACCCGAACGCAGCGATAAGTATTAAGTATTATTGTCACATATCTTCCAGGATTCTTTGACGTGGCACAATCAATATTGGGTCAACGGCTTTACTTCCCTTCCAAAAGAAGTTGTGCAACGGATTTTCATCGCCAAAAAAAATGTGTCGCTCTCTGTTGGGCTTAAACGAAGGGACATCAGGTCCTGAGGCGAGTACATAGCCCCAAAACCATCGAGATCTACGACTATATGTTATATAATTATACATTAAGGTTTGCATTCTAAAATGGTTCACTTTAAGATTATACTAAATAATTTATATTAGAAAAAATCTTAAGCACCTTTATGATGCTTTAAGCGATCATCCCGATAGTGTAGGCCTAAATTAGTTTAAAAAAAAAACATGAATGAGCTGGCAAAGATAATGCCATATGTTTTAATGATGTGATTCAGTGAACGACCCGGAATATAGGACCAGCATGTCGTTTGTTCAGGACTATTTGGTCGGGTATGGGAATGTGTTTGTAGGTTTTGTAACGACACGTAGAGGGCTTGATGTGTTAGAAACATTAGATTATTTTTAATGGGTACCAAACAAAAATAAACCAGCCCTATAACTGTATAGAGCACTTTAAAAAACCTTTTAAGCACACTTACAATGAACGATGGCATTTTGTACTAATATAATAATACAACAGTATTAATATAATATTATCTTATCTCATGTATACTTGAAGTTAATCATGAATGGTTTTTTTGGAAATTTATATTAAAATTTCAATAATATTGGGAACAAGTATTTACTAATATAAATACTTATATTATAACATAATAAATATATTTGTTACATTTTGAAATATTGTCGCACTAACTGTGAAGTTTGTAACTTGAATCCAATCAAGGGTTTCGTAAATTGGCAATAATAATCAAAGCATGCATTTTGTGATTTACTTTTTCCCATGAGCCTTTTAATAAGAAACATTGAGTACATTTTAAGCCTCGAAATTTAAATAAACTATAAAACTAAAGACCCGCCTTGGTGGCGTAGTTGGCTAACACGCTGGTCGTGTTGAAGCTCGACTGCTGAGGGCGGGAAGATCGAGGTTCGAATCTCGGTCGGGTGAACTGGGGGTGGTTTTTTCTAAATGGTTTTCCAATCTCCCTCCACGCAAATGTGGGTTCACTTCCTCTAATTCAACCTTCCCAAATCCTAATCCATTAGAGTAATTAGTACTTAAAGCGTATAACCCGAACGGGTAGTAATATGCGATGCTAAATATTATTATTTTTATAAAACTAAAAAAAAAGCTAACCGACCAATAGAAGAGAATTCCTGGGTTAAAGCGATAGTTTGACAATATATTCATCTGTTGGTTCCACGTTTACTACCAAATTCATGGACCAAATATACTGAAATTCAGCAGGAACATTTTTTAACCTAGGTTAAACGACACACACGCACGCACATGCACACGCGCACACACATACTTACACAAACATATATATTGAGATAATGTGTTTGTGTTTATAATTTTTCTTGACCCCTTAGAGAAAGAAGTATTGTGATCATTAAATAAATAAAACTTGAGATTTTGATGATTGTCGACGTTTCATGACATCTTAAAATCGAAAAAGTGATTTTTGCAATCCAGTCTGTCTGTATATATCACGGCCTTGAGCCAAAACAATTTTATCGATTGGACTAAAACTTGAAATCTAGGAGTTTCATGAGAATCCTGAAAGGAATTTGTAGAATTAGATATACAACCCTAAAATTAAGGTTATAATGAACTGAAGAACAAAAAAGAAAAAATCGATTTTCTCAAAATCCGCTCTGATGATTTTGATTAAACTCTGTTTTTATACATTGTTTAACATTACAAACAAAGTGGCAATTTTCATTTTCCTTTAAACATTTATTTGGGTGTAGTTTAAAAAAGCGGAAATATACAATTTTAATCTAATCCCCGCAGCTATTTGAAATATGAAATAACTTACCATTGTAAAGTTGAAGTATGGTTTAAAATAAGGTTATTGTTATTTAGATATATTTTATAAAACCAATATTTTTTTATTTATTATCAATACATACGATTTTACGATACGTATTTTTATGGTCTTTGAAAACAATATGAAATTGATTGGTATGTTCTCTAATGAAAGCGATGCTCCTCTTTTCTCAATGTTCCCGTAAGAGCATATACTATTTCATTCATGACATTTTTTCTTAGCACCACGTCTTACTACCCATTCGGGTTATACGCTTATGTAATAATTACTATAATTAGTTAGGGATGAATACGGTTGAATTTAGATTAATTGTACCTAAATTTGCGTGGAAAGAGAGCGTAGGAAACCATTTTGGATGTTCCACCATCAAAACACTCAACTGGGATCGAACTATAATCTCCCTATCATTGTTGGTCTAGTTTATTGAGAGTGTAGCGCCCTAGACCATCTGTCCACCAAAGCTGGTATTTATGATCTTTAATGTAGTGTTTCAACAACTATGTGTATTATTTAGTTTCATAAATCTCAGGAGTTTTTAGTAAATTACTATTTAAGTTAAAAGAGAAAGTTTTTCGGTTTCCTGTACTATTTATTTAAGATAAAAGATAAAGTTTGTGTGGTGCCCTGTACTATTTATTTAAGATAAAAGATAAAGTTTGTGTGGGGCCCTGTACCATTTATTTAAGATTAAAGAAAAAGCTTGTGTGGTGCCCTGTACCATTTATTTAAGATAAAAGATAAAGTTTGTGTGGCGCCCTGTACCATTTATTTGAGATTAAAGAAAAAGCTTGTGTGGTGCCCTGTACCATTTATTTAAGATTAAAGAAAAAGATTGTGTGGTGCCCTGTACCATTTATTTAAGATTAAAGAAAAAGCTTGTGTGTTGCCCTGTACCATTTATTTAAGATTAAAGAGAAAGTTTGTGTGGTGCCCTGTACCATTTATTTGAATGAAGGGTGCGAAATATATCTAAGCTTGTGTGGTGCCCTGTACCATTTATTTAAGATTAAAGAAAAAGCTTGTGTGGTGCCCTGTACCATTTATTTAAGATTAAAGAGAAAATTTGTGTGGTGCCCTGTACCATTTATTTAATATTAAAGAAAAAGCTTGTGTGGTGCCCTGTACCATTTATTTAAGATTAAAGAGAAAATTTGTGTGCTGCCCTGTACCACTTATTTAAGATTAAAGAGAAAGTTTGTGTGGTGCCCCGTACCATTTATTTAAGATTAAAGAGAAAGTTTGTGTGGTGCCCTGTACCATTTATTTAAGATTAAAGAGAAAGTTAGTTTGGTGCCCTGTACCATTTATTTAAGATTAAAGAGAAAGTTTGTGTGGTGCCCTGTACCATTTATTTAAGATTAAAGAGAAAGTTTGTGTGGTGCCCTGTACCATTTATTTAAGATTAAAGAGAAAGTTTGTGTGGTGCCCTGTACCATTTATTTAAGATTAAAGAGAAAGTTTGTGTGGTGCCCTGTACCATTTATTTGAATGAAGGGTGCGAAATATATCGTTCACAAAACTGTTTGTAGATTATTCTGAACCAGGAAAGAAACAAATTATGTTCTTAAAGTTCATAAAATTGAAGAAAGATATATTGCGCAAAGTTACAAACGAAACTAAACAACACTTTGTTTTAATCTCTAAAAATGATTTTCACAATAACATTAAATGGAGTTTAAAAAAATACCACCCCATCTTACTATCCGTTTGAGTTATAAATGAAGTGAAACAAAAATAAGAGGAAGTTAATGTTTTTCTCCCGTTCTCCTTGATCCGGACCTCAATACACCCAGCAGTACATTGTATGTCATGATAAAATGGAAACCTCTTGAGACGTCTCCAGGCAGGAGATTTAAGTCACGGTAACTTGGAAAGCTCTCAAGTTTATTTGTGTGACAGTCTTGGAGCTAAAACAGTACTGATGGGTTGTTAGAAACAGATTCAAACATTGAGAAGGGCAAATAAATTTGGGTCCAATGGTTAGTGAACTGATCTACTTCTTAAATTGATCTGAAAATTAGAGATAAAATTACTTTCTTCTTGGAGCCATTTGAAAATTTTATATGTTTATTTTAATAATGGTCCGACACATTAGCTCAGTCAGTAGCGTGTCTGCCTGCTCAGCTAAGAGTCTTGGGATCGATTCCCGACATGTCTGAACATTTATCATTGATGAAAATATGGGTTTACCATACTGGATGATGTGCCTGTTCTAGTATTAAGTTAGATTATAAGACATATGTAGCTATAACAGGATTAGCCAGATGGTAGTAGAAAATGTATGGCTTGAATAAAAAACTGACTCAGGTGGGAAGCAGTAATGTATGTAAAAAAATATTTGGTTTTAAAGATAATTGGGCACACAAATTAAGGTCAGTATTTTTAAGTTTTTTTTATTAAAAAACATTTTATAACAAAAATAAGTAAAACATACTTTCAGAAGATACATTTAGATTAATTTAATACATAAAGCAATCTCAAAAGTTTTTGATTAATTAAAGCTAGGCATTGCCTAATTCAACCATACATTTTTCTAGTCCTTTAAAAGGTTTTTTGTCTAATGTCACTGTGTTCATGGCCAATAGTCAATAACTGTTGAGAGTACAATATGTAGAAAATTAAACTAAGTTTATCTACCGAAGCAACATTATTTTGATTTATTTGACATATTTTTGTCTAAAAAAAATGCAAAAATATTAAGTAAGCTCAATTCACGTTATCTTCAATCCCACCTTATAGAATTTAAGGTGAATATATATTCACAGTACGATATTTACTATGGGACTATCCGTTCTGATATTTCAAAACTATTAATTAAACCTTCAATCTTAGAAACTCTTATGGTTAACATTATGATTATATTGGTTTTATAAAGGCTAGATCAATGTTTATAGCCATTTAATGAAATCTCTAAACACCAATATTTCACGTCAAACGTTGTTGAAATAAACTAATTTAATACTTTAAGCATTTTTTTAAAATTATCAAATGTAATGTATAAGTTTTTATAATAATATAGGTGCATAACCAGGCCTAGATTAAAACTTTCGGGGGCCTTGTGCCAGGATGAACTTGGGGCCCTTAGAAGTTACTTTCCCAATGAATGATTATGAAAATTACACATACATCATGCATGGAAAATTTGATTTAGAGACAAAAAATCTGCAAGCGTAAAGCAATCACGGTGATTACCGTAAGTTTTGCTAATGACCTATTAATTATTAATACTATGGTAAACTACTGCAAATTAATAATTAATACCATAATAATACTAGACAATATATTAATTTAGACTGATTCAGTGTAATTTCATTTTATATCTTCCACCGTTTACAGACAGGATAGTAATAGTATAAATGTAGTAAAAAATATGTTATTGTTTAAAACTCTTTTTTCATAAGTATTCTGCGGCAAATGTGACTACCATGTCATCAAAATCCACTTCACGAAGAAGATCGGTTTAGATTGACAGTACTGGAAGTTAATTCAAACGCGATTGTTTCATGCACGAACTCATTTCAGATTTAATCCTTTTTTTTAGCTTTGAAAATAGCCTTTCACTTTCACAATTCGCGACAGGAAGTGTGAGTAAATACGTATTACAGTATGAACTTAAGGACATTTTGACTCTAAACCAAGTGATTCCATCATCCTAAACTGAACAATAATAATTGACCTGTCATTGGAAGTTTTTACTATAATCCACCACCGTTTAAATAATTAATCTACAAAATTGTTCTTGAGATCATCACGATATGCAGATACCAAGTTTTATGCAGAAGCTGCAATGCTTGCTGTCTATGTCACATATATTAAATTATAGAGGAATCCAAACAGCCGGTGTACTGCAGAATATTCCTGGATTCGATGCTAAAATGCAGACATAGTTCGGACAATAGTGATGTATGTGTTGATTTGAAAGTTCTTGCTGCCTGAACTATGCACTGCTGCATCGTCGTCTTTGTGACTGTCCTCTCCAAGTTAACTCAGTCTGGTACAGTGACGGCTCGTGTATAGGCACTGCGGAACTGCAGCACCCTCTATTTCCACTTGATATTATCGATAACATTTAATATAATGAGTCATTTTTTCTTGAATTCGTTCTTTATTTTTGTAGTGCAATATATATATATTCCTTAAGCTTGATGTCAGTACTTCAGTTGCCATCTCCCAGTTTATGAAAAAAAATATATAATTTTTTTTATGGAACTGTGCGCTTCACAGTGGCATCGACATGGTGTTTGACTGTTGTGCACATGCGCACATAGGAGGGGAGTGAGGAAGGGCGTGGCCAGGAAGGCGGGACTGACAGGTAGATATAGCACTGTTACTCTCGCAGTGCCGGCTCTAGCGTGATTGTGGAAATAAGTTTTTTTATTCGGCGTTGTTTTTTATATAAAAACCGTGTACCATATTCTTTAATGTGATAAAGGGTAGAAGAGTTAGATTACTATTCTGCTTCCAGCTATTCTATTTAATTCATTTTTTTAGGTTCTTTTATTTAACAGAAAGACTAAATGCGCTTGCAGTACTTTCAAAGGAGAAAAACTTTCTCAATTGTCATCCAGAGATCAAGAAGAAAATTATTGAACTTTTTGCGCAAATTAAAACAAGAAGAATGGATTTCATTTTTAAATGAATAGGTCAAACTTGGACTGTAACAATTTATGTTAAAGTATTTAGAAAAGGTTTTTTTTAAAAGATTTTATTAATTATCTGAATAATTCTTCCTTTTATACATGTTTTTTTCATTTTACACAATTTTAAAACGAATGCTAAAAAATTTTTGGAGCAGAACCCCCACTCATTTTAGTTACGAGCCGCCACTGGTCTGGTATAATTTCACAGTATCCAATATAGTAGCTTTCTCGTCATATTCCTTGAACGTTATGCCATCTCTAAAATCAGAAACAATTTTTTTTAAGAAAGCCCAATAGTGTTACGGCAGATCCAAGGTGTATTTCCATTTTTTGAAGTGACAGACTGGTCACGTTAAATCTTTTTAGAATGTTGTACCAGGATAGATGAATGAAAACAATCTCTAGGTGATCTATTGTTTTTGTTAATGATTTAGATTCGTTACGTTTCTCAATATTTAATCAGTATCATTGGCTCTAACAGTCAAAGCAGACTGTATACGTGGCATCGGCACGATATAAATATTCTGTCGGAGAAAGATTTTTTAAAACAAGATATTTTTTAATTTGGCTACCTTCACTACAACACATGTATGTAGTCATAACATCCCATCAATGTGACAAGGCCGAAAAAGAAATAATATTTTTTGAGAAAAACCTAAATTTAGTACCAGACATAAAGTAATCTACCGCGGAAGTTACAAACAAGTTCAGAGAATGAGCGGTGCGTGGAACAAAAGCAGTGAAATGGTTTATTTCTTTAGATTAGTTTGTAGACCAGAGTATTTTACACTTACGCGGCTGGCATTGTCAAATATTTGACCGTGACAGTAAATGAACAAACAAAGATTTTATTACGGAATTTATAGGATAGTTTGGGATAAAGTTTCGAAAAATAACTTTAAAATATTGAAATATTGAAAAATAATATTATTATAAAATTAACACGACACGTCAAAGTAGTTTATTTGTGGGGAGGGAGGGGGCCTCTTGCCGCAAGGGCCTCTGTTTATGGCTCACTCGGAACTGTCTGAGCCCCTTGTCGGAAGGAGATAATAACAATAATAATAATAATAATTATTATTATTATTAGCACCGTGTCTTACTACCCATTCGGGTTACACGCACTTACGCTAATGTGTATGGTAGGGGTGATTGTGAGATGAAATATAGGACCTACAGTTTAACGTGGGATCCGAACCATGGTGGAGTCCTGGAATTCCATACATTCACAAGTTGTGATTAATACACATATTACAGAGGTGAAGGAAGGATTTGGTGATCAGATAAATCTGTTTTTTGAAAAACATTGTAAAAGTTAATAAAGAACGATCAATATAGTAAATAATAGAATTAAATTTTAATAATTTAAATCTAATATGAAGAGTCTATATGTTCGATGTGATATAATGACAATTTAAATACGAAACAGTATTTGGAAGAACTTTTTACAATAAATTAAATATTATATATCTTGATGACAATTGTAATACTTCATTAAAATATTTACATAACATATAAAAAGTTTGAAACATGTTAAAAATGAAGCTTTTGAGTCATATTACATTAAAGAACAATACTAGAAGACGAAGATGTACATATAAATTGTGTGGTTGAGTTCTAAGATGTTAATTTATAATCTAACCTGATAATGACACCGATTAGTGTCGAAACATGTAATAGAAACTGATGTAATGTTGCAGTAATTGGAGCAACATCCAAAGGAACAGGGAATTAACACAGATAAGTAAAGGACTTAAATTTTACTTTTTTTAATTTTATTTTTGTTTATTCTTTAATTCCAAATTTCACAAGCAACCGTTTAACTGCATGACAAATAATTTATATATGTCATCTTCGTCTTCTAGTATTGTTCTTTAATGTAATATGACTCAAAAGTTTCATTTTTAACATGTTTCAAACTTTTTAGATGTTATGTAAATATTTTAATGAAGTATTACAATAATTGTCATCACAAGATATATCATATTTTTAATTTATTGTAAAAAGTTCTTCCAAATACTGTTGTTACCTATGTAAATTGTCATATCACATCGAACATATAGATTTTTCATATTAGATTTAAATTATTAAAATTGAATTCTCTTATTTATTATATAAATCTGTGCCGGGACCGAAGATTAATCCCCGGACCCCCAGCACAGAAGTCTGACACTTCACCCCTAGACCGTGAGGACATCTGTAATAAGTATTGTTCATCTCATACGATTATGCAGTGAAGTTGGCATGCTTTCAGCCAATCAGAAACAAGTATAGGTGCACCACTATATTCAACTAAATATACCTTTTTATTGGGGCAAAAAACATAGTTCATAGAAAAATAAAGGAAAGTCTATTGCATTTTAAATTATTTAATAGGAGTAATAATACTTTAACTTTTTTTATACATTTATTTAATCATATTTTATTCTCATTTATAAAATTTAATATGTTAGTGTAATGGAACAATGTTGGTTGAAATAACTTCTCCTGACATTTCATGGTAGACAGTCCTTGTTTAAGCAGAAAACAAACACGAGTTTTACGCTTGTGCTTTACGAGTGCACGTACGACAAACAAGTGCCACTTATTCTAGAAGATCCATTATGGTAAGTCAAGGTTCAAATCTTGGTCAAGTGTGTTGAGGGATGTTTCCCACGTATGCTTGTTCATTGTTTGTCGCCCCCCCACCCCCACCCCATTCATTGTCACACTTCTACAATCTACGTCCTTCAAATCTCTCTCTTATTCACCATTAAATAGTTCAAATTGCTGAATGATTCCCGTGGTCTAGCGTATTTACTGATTATAACAAAACAAAATACTTCTCAAGTGATAAATACATACGTGAACTTAAAACTAAGATCTCTCAAATTATGTTGTATATTTAAATGCCTAAAGAACATTGCCTTAATTGTATTGGCAATAGTTGAGGCTTATAAATTAATGTACATTCAGCTATAGTAAGATTTTGTAAAGATGAACCTTTAAAAAAATCAAACACATAATATCTAATTGTCAGCGATGAAAATAACATACTATCTTAAACGCACCAAAACATATTTGAAAATTGGAAATTTTGGTTGACATGCTACTTTTTAGGTGAATGAAAAATACTTTGATTGCGATTTTGTTAAATATTCACATAGAATATATTTTTTAGCACTAATTCTTTGTCTGAGAACAGTTATTTACAATACAGAGCTACCTGTCTAAATACGGGATGGATGGAAATACTGGTGTCGACGTAAGACTGTGCAGTGAATGGCCACACTAGCTGATTATTGTTATACTCCTCGCCCCGAAACGTGCTGCTATCTTTGTTTGTATCTCCCCACAACAAATAGTGCATAGAGTAGTTATATATAGAAATGTTAGATAGATTAGAAACCATAATAATAGCGTGCGTAAACACATATTTGTAACTCGTATTTATAAAGACTATTTTCTTTCCTCAAACAATAGAACCAAATAAGTTTATTTATAGTAAATCAATTCAGCTTGATACGGCGATACACCTTAAAACTACGCCCCCAGTGATATCCAAGAGCACTAATATTAGTTAGACAAGGGTTATTTTACTAATTTTTTCCATCGCGTCTTATTTGTTCCTTATCACCGCATCTAACTATTCCTTCGGGTTATATGCAATTAAGCTAATGGAATAACGATAATTAAGGTAGAATTTTATAGGAAGTATACCAGCATTTGAGGGGAAGGAGAGTGGTAAAGAATTTAGGTAAAAACACCTTCAGTACATCCAATCGGTATTTAAACTCTGATATCCCCGTCCCCAGTAATCCAGTTTAACACGATAGTGACGCGTTATACTGTGCGAGCTTATTGAGGTATAAATAAGACCAAATACATTTTAAGACAACTAAAAGTCAAACAAATAATACATTAAATTGTACACCCCCTTAATTTCTTCGAGAGAGTTTCTGCCTAGTAAGCTAATTACCTCGGGCTTGATTTCCATAGTATAAAACAATTAATATTGTCTAAATGAGAGATTCTATTATTCAGAAAAAGAAACTAATGGCTTGGAGATTGGGTGTTTTGTATGCTCTAGAACAATTGGAACAAGCACCCCTATATGGGTTATTAATTATTAAAACATACCCCCCCCCCCCTAAAAGTCATTTGGTGCGGAACAGAAACGTTAAAAACTATAATGAGACAAAGTCGAAACAATTGTACTGCTACAGAATAATCCTGTTATAAAACATCATAAAATGGAAGCACATTAGTGTAGTATACAGTTTTATTATGCTCGTAAACATTTTAATTAGGCTACCTCCCCATCAAATAATAAAATAACACGGTACTTTAAATTAACTAAACCATCTAAAATGAATTAGATTCTAGTCTGAGAATGCACAAGATTTAAATGTGCTCTCTCTTTAAAAAAATATTGTATATTAATTAATAAAGTCGACGCCAAGGCCACCGCCAAGGGGGTGGGGGGTTTAAGGTTTGAAACCCTCCTCCCCTTGAAACTTGGTCAAAAAAATTAGTACTGCCTTATTACGGTTGAAACAAAACAAGAAAATACGTGTTTTTCGCGTGTCGCCACATTTATAATGTTAACGTTCATTAAAAAAATATTCTGGCATTGTGTTCATTAGTTATCCAACAAAGCCTGGTAGACCAAGCCAAAATATTGACATAGGATATTTTGAAATTTTGATGTTTTTCTGAGATTTTTAGAACGAACCTAGCATGCTTTTTAAATTTAAAGCCTTTTAGAAGATACTTGGAATTTGTATATTCGAAAACAGAAAGAGGCTGAAAAGAGCCAAGAAGCGTGAATATTTATTTCAGAGGAGGAAATGGTTTTCAGAACAAAGTTACTATCCCCCTTGTCCCAAAATTCCCTTCAAACTGTTTATGCCATTACTTGTATCTTTATACGATGTAAGTTTATATATGTTAAACCCCTTTATCAAACTGAGTATTTTATATCTGCCCTTAGTTTCCGTAAAAATAAACTCCATACGGGACCACCCATAGGAAAATGGACCTTATCATCCTAGAATAAAATGTTCAGGAGAACCATAAAACCAACTTGGTGTGAAAAAAAGTATTTTGTTTATTTAAAAAAAAAATCTTGTATTTTTCTTTATATGTAAAACCATCTATTATTTAATATATAAAAGGTTTAAAATTGCGCTAAACGAGGCTTATGTAAATGTAAGGAAAAGGGATCTTACCATCCCCAACGTAAATCTTATTTATGAAGTTAAGGCCCCTTTCATAGTTGGTTCTGTTCAGTTACAATAACATTCTTTTTAAAGATTTTCACATTGATTTGATGCAGGGCCCAAGGGAAAAGAAGATTTTAGTTTAACACATTAGCCAGATAAGGTGTTGACAACTTTGCAGTGACAAATGTTAAAATATTTGGCTATAGCTTTGTTATTATTATTAGCACCACGTCTTACTACCCGTTCGGGTTATACGCACTTACGCTAATGTGTAATGATAGGATGATTGTGAGATGGAATTGAGGACTTACAGTTTAACGTGGGATCCGAACCATGGTGGAGGCCTGGCATTCTACACATTCACAAGCTGTGATTAATACAAGTCTTGTAGGAGGTGAAAGAAGGGTTTGACAATAGGATAAATCTGTGTCAGGACCGCGGTTTGAACCCCGGACTCCCAAGCACAGAAGTCTGACACCTTATCCCTAGACCACCTGATACCGTTATAGCATTGTTACTTACAAAGATAGTGAGATTATAAGACCACTACTGCATTCAGTATTAAATCTCACCTCAAAGTACACAATAAACCCATGCATAATGCTAAATGAAATGCAAAGTTTAACAATCTTTCACCTTCATTTTTGAAAAACTGCTTTTTTAAACTTAAATTTTAATAAATACTTTTTCAACGGATTCAGATAAAAAACACTAAACATATTACTAGTTTCAAAAGACAATTTTCTACAAGAAAACATCAAAGCCTAAGTTAGGATTGTGTGAAGATATGGTACCTTTTCCTATGGACGGTCACATAAAGTATCTAGAAGAATTTGATGTTTATAATTATTATTTACCTATGGCCAAACCATCTCTGAAAATTTTACCTTGCTACGGTTTTAGTTGACGTTGCTATGCAAATACACCTTTTGCTCATACTCCACGCCTTACCACCCATTTGACCTATCTATACATTAATACTAGTGAAGAAGGGACGAAACTGGTTTACTTCGAAGGATATCTAACCAAATGTGGGTGGAGGAAACGTTCTTAAGTATTTATATAGCAATATCTCATTAAACACAGTCGGAATTTAGGACCCCACTTCACAATCACCGGTTTACATATCCCCTGTACGGGTTGTAAATGAACTCTCCTATGAATTCTGTCATCACTGATTGGTTACCTCATCTTCCACTTTGTCAAACAAAATAGAGACAGTTTGATTGGCCTCCAAACACCTTTACCTTTGACAATTATTTCAAATTTATGAGAAATTAAATGAAATTGCACTAAATACCTTCAGTTCACCAACTGAGTCATAATATTGAGGATAGACCAAGAGACGGCCTATAACTACACAATTAAAACATGGTAGTGAATAAAGAACTATTGAAAAATAGTGAAAAATTAATAAAGAAAGGGATCAATACTAGAATAATCAATCAGTGAACTCCAACTTGTCTATATTTTTATATTTGTTTATTAATATTTGTCCATTTTGCAATAGCATTTTCTAAAACTAATTCCTAAGCTCTTCTGTTTAAATTAAGTTTATGAATTAAAATAAATAATCATAATTGATACTTATTAAAATTTGAATGACTAACATAAGTTGCATATATAATAAATTATTTGAAAATTTTTGATGAACTTAATAATATAAAATGTAATATTTCTCATATTTGAATATTTTTGTCTATTGTTGCAAAGGTAATTATGTTAAAAAAAAATCGACTATCATTCCTTATTATATAAAACTAACGATTTCAGGTACAGTACGTTTTCCAAACTTGTTCAATATGTAATACAACTCATTGTGATTTTTTAAATTTTAATGTTTTAATTAAATTCGGATTGATTCACAAGTAATATATAATCTCGCATTGCTAAAATTCAAAATATCTTTCAAAAACTTATAAAATATGATAAAAATTAGTTTGATTAAAATGTGTTGGGAAGGTAGAAAAAAACATAGTGGAAATATCAGGTTATGGTCCAAGGTTAGGATCACATAGCCGTTATTATAATATTGTTACGGTTATTTTATTTTATTTTTTAAGGTATGTAACATGTACTATCTGAACCAATTCATTATATCAGAAAGCCGGAATTTATACCAACGAAACAAAAGGGTCTACCAATTTTGTTTATAAAATTATTTTCATATACCATTCAGTTATCTTTTACATGCTACAATCGACATGGAACCGAAGGCTTCTCGTCTGAAAAATGTATGCTGCGGAATTTTATCGCTCAAGAAAAAACCATCAACCCTGGTTGGGATTGAACCCATGAACATCGTGTCCCTAGGCACTTCACCCCAAGACCGCTAAGGTTGACGTTAAAATTCTTGAAGCCAACGATACTCTGGGATTCTAATATTGTCTTCAATTTTATATTAGTTTGCATGAACTATACCGAACGGAATTTGTTTGATATTATACTAAGATGAATAAAATAATTTCCTTCAAGCTTAAAATTGTAAATATGTTTGGAAATATAAATAGAAATAGTAGTAATAATAGTAGTAATAGTAGTAGTCAAAGGAACACATTCATTGTAAGCAGCCATTTGCTTTATCCAAAGCTTAGTGAATGCACCAATAAAGATACAAGTTCTTGTAAGCCTCTAAATCCCCGTTTGATTTATAGCTAAACGGATGATTACATAAAAGTGTAGTGATATTTTCAAAATCAATAGCGTAAAACCATCAACATAAAGGTCACTGAAATAAAGATCATCTCCAAGCTTAGTGTTGATTAAAATAATATTGTGTGGTAGAAAATACAATAATCTCTAGTAAATTATGGATATTAAAGAATTTGTTTAAGCTAGACCACGCTATTTAAAATATTTCTTGAAATTATTAGTAATTTAAAATAAAACAATGAATATTGGCTAAACAAAATAATTTATGATAATTTAACCAATATGTTCGTTAAAATGGATGGTAATGTTATTCATTTAATAAACACTAGTATACTAGAATAACGTGTTTTGCAAATTTTATTCGCTCGACTCAAATTAATGTTTAGTAAAATTAAATGTGAAAATGAACTTCATAATCTCAAAAAATATTATTTCCTATAAAATGTTATAAGTATATTATGATCTACAAGTTAAAAAATGTAAATTATTGTTAGTAATTTTTTGACAATTCCGTTTCTAGCAATAATCTCACATATAATTTGATAACCCGGTTTACGGTAATTGAAATTACGAGGAAGTGACAGAACATACTTTGACAAACGACCAAACATTTTAACAGCTAGGAAACCAATATGTCAGAAAAAATAGTACTTTTACACTAAAACCTGATTTTCACAGAGAATTTTTAGTTTTTTATCCTTTGTCTAGTAACCAAAGAAACCGCTATTTGCTGTAAATCTTTAAATAAAATATATCTCTTTGGCTAAAAAATAATAACTCAATCTTTATTTGTTGGTTCGAACACATCACAATATTATCTTTGGATGAATATTTTTCTTTGAATGCTGGTCATAACACATCTAAACTGAGATTCCTAAACTGGAGCAACTTTTTTTTATTGGAATTTTATCGTTAATTTGCATTTAAATAAATAATATTGGGCATAGTTCGAAAATGAAAGGTTAAGTTATTAAGTTCGTGAAAATATTGTCTAAGTTATGTTTCGCGCATGATAAAATGATTTTTAAATATATTTTGATATGTATTAAAAGCTTGAAAACGATAAAATGTTCTTGAATAATGATTAAATATAGCCATTTTAACTACGTATTTAAATATTAGTTTTGGTGTTCATTACTTTATCTTTATCTTACAGGTATATAAAGTATTGTGATTGCCAAAAAATTGAACTCGAGATTTTAATTAATGTCAACGTCTCAAAACACTCTGAATCCGAAAACGTGGTTTTTGAATTTACGTCTGTCTGTCTGTACCTCCAAATAGAGCCTAAACTATTTTACCGATCGGGCTAAAAATTGGTGTATAGGGTTTTCATAAGATTGCCCCGAGGGTTTTTTGGAATTGGTTATCTAACCCTAAAATTAAGGGTAGTTTACAGAAGGGCAAAAAGAGAAAAAGTCAATTTTGTCAAAATCGGCTCTAACGATTTTGATTAAAATTCGTATCAAGGCGTTGATTAAGATTATAAATAAACTGGGTATCTTAATTTCCTCATGAAAACGACTTTTAGGTTAGTTTACAGAAGCTAAAATTTTCGTATCTCTGCAACTATTTGAGATTCTTAATAAATTATCATTGAAAAATTATAGTACTACTAAAAATAAAAATAAAATTATGAAATATATTTTTTAAATCCAAAAGTTTCTGAGATATTGACAAATATATTAATACAATTGTGTGAGCTTTAGTTGTAAAGGGATACTACTAAAATTTTAACGCAATAATTCTACAATGCCATAGAGTAATTAAATATAAGTAAGTATCTAAAAAAAGTATGTTATTTTTCCTTAAACCTCTTAGGAGAAATGTTTGTACAGCAATGATCTATCTCCATTTTAGACTCAATAGTCAATATTAACATTTTTTATTGGTCAAAATGATTATAAATGAGGAATTTAATAACAATGCGATGACATTAATATGAGCAACACCTAATAAAATGTCGAAAATCTTAACCAGAAGTAGACATTTTAATATGAAGTGTTGACCCTTGTGGACACAATATTTATCTTATTTATCGGCCCAAACATACAAATGACGACATTAATTCTTTAAAATTAAAATTATAAATTTAAAACTAGGATTCAAAAAATGCTTTACATAAGTATAGTGCTATTTATGGTTGGGTTTGCTAGTGTATATTATTTAATTTCACATATATTATGAGTTGAGTAAATATCTCCATTTTTAAACAATAGAGCGAGAAAGTCCGTGCGGAGTTTCGTACTATTTATTTAATTCTAGATTAGTTAGTTAGTTCTAGATTAAGAGTATTGGTGGTGATTCCATACATTTTGCTTCGGATGTTGTTTTACAACCACCTTATAATATTTTATTCTATCATGTAGCCTAATACAGATGTAAAAGCCTTATATATATATATATATTTCCATTGAGTTAGAGAATTTAAACCATGATAATCAGTACTGACACCATAGCGTAATAGTATAGAGCATATATACATAATTTGGGACTGGACCTTGGTCTTCTAAATTATTAGCCTGTCCTCTAATCATTGGCTCACAAATACTAACTCTGACCAATAAATTATAAAACATCTATACTCCATTAATTGCTCTGTTTGCACTTAAAAATTCAAATAGTGTTATTATTTACTCAATTTTGAGATTGAAATTAGGGGGAATTCAGAATCCTTCGTGTTCTTCAACTTTTTGTCAATTTGTGAAGGATATATTTCAATCCCTTAGGGCTAGAACATTTTATCACATTTTGTTTTTCACCGCATCTTACTACTCGTTTAGGGATATGTGGGGTATAGATATAGAAGTTAGAATTTTAGCGTTACTAGGGATATGAAAAAATTTTCGGTACGTTACTAATTCGATATTCTACTTTTAATGCTAGTAATTTTTTACTCGATACTTTTTTCTGATACTTTTACTGATATTAGTACTCACACTCTGGTATCTAATGAAAAAACTTTTTCGCTATATTAACTCATGCTGGGATTAAATGTTTACCAGGATGGGCTGTAGAAGAAGATTTATTGACACTATATCTCAACTCTCATCCATTTTTTCTGTATGACAATAAATAAGAACTCTAACTGGCATCTTTGATAATATCCATCATACAATACTATCTATTAAACCTTCCAAGTTCCAACACATAATATAGACGTGATAGACCAAAGTATACTATAATATGGTTAAAGCACTATCATTTTCAGTGTTTAAATAAATATGAAAATACAATTCTGTTGTAAAAGTTGAAACTATTATTACTAGATAGGAAGAAACAGTTTTCCAGATTAAAATAATTTCGATCCCGATAATTACTGTTATCGATACTTTTCTTTCGATACTAGTACAGTATAGATATTTTTCTCCCGTTACTTTTAGAGAGTAGAGTATCGATATTTTTCTTTTGATACTATTAGGCCTATGGTATCGATATGTTTTTCCCGATACTTTTGGAGAGTACAGTATCGATACTTTTTTCGATACTAGTACAGTATCGATATTTTTCTTTCGATAACACATCCCTAAGCGTAACTGAAACTATATTGGCGTGTATAAAAAGTACATCCATTCGAAGCCATTCTAGACGAGTCTGACATTTATCAACGTTCCCAGTGATCCGTATCTTCTCTTAATCAATAGCACGTCTTCTTAATATGTTACAGAGTCCCGGGTTTAGTTTTAGTCATGTCAGAAAAATGCAATCAAAGATATTGGGGTTACTCTCACGGTGATGAGCTGTTGGTTGGAAGACTGTGTGTGCTCTGTCTGTTATAAATTTAGTTAGCACCTATTATCAACACAGAGGGAACTTCAGGTCATATGTAGAAACTATATATCTTAACTCTCTCTTGGTCAACTGTTGCCAAATATTCTCGCTCTCAGTTATGTCGGAAGGTTGTGTGCTGGGGTAAGACGTAGCTACTGGCAACGTAGACAAATCAGCGTTGCCAAACTTGTCTTATAACTTAGAAAAGAGCCTGTGGCCTGAGTCAATTTTTAATCCAAGCCATATATTTTTCCCTAGCAGCTTGCTAGGCCTGTTGTAGCTTCATATTATTATATGCCTTTTAGTCTATCTTAAGATTAGGGCATGCACAAGATATAGTCCCCATCCGTCAATTTATCAAGGTGAAAGGGTAAACCCACATTTTCTTTAAAGATAAGTATTCGGCTATGTTGTGAATCGATCTCGGGACCCATAGCTCAGTAGGTAGACGTGCTATCGACTGAGCTAAGGTCTCGGACTTAGCTTATAAAATATCGACCACACTAAAACAAAGAAATGACTGCGCTGTTTCCCAATAATTGGGAAATTCAAATAATAACCATGCAGTTCCTTCACATAAGTTATTCAGCATGGTTGGTATTTCATGTTAATTTCTTATCAGTCAACATTTTAGAAAACATTCTAAAGTAGTTTAAAGTAAGGAGTGGTAATAATTAAAGTTAAGACTTAGATATAAAACTCAGGTTTAGCTAAAATAAAATATATAGATTTTCAATTTAATGAATTAGATAGTTTTAAAATTGATAGATGAATTAAGTGACTTTAATATTCTAAAGATTGATTAATTTTGCTTTAATGAGCAACAATATATCCTTTATAAAATTTTTCAATAAATTGATATAACATCATCAACTGAATTAAAACATGGTTTGACGACAAGTCTAAAATACACACATAATATATTAAAATTTAGTTACAAAACTTAAATACAATAAATTAAGGACAAAAACAAAGTTTAAAGTTCAACAGTGTTGTAAACTAGGCTATAAAATTGAATTAGCAGGTTAGCATCCCCATAAAGTTTAATAAAGTAATGAAATGTTCTTGTAACAACGATTTGAAGAATATAATAATTTTAATTTTAAGATTATGTATGAAATCCAAGTCTTATCTTGTTCCAATCCCATTACTCCTTGCGATAATCAGCCATTAGAAGGATGCTGATTTATATTTTTCCAACATGCTATCAGTCAGTTGGTTTAGAAAGTGGTCGCTAAATTGCCATCATAATAATAATAATAATAATAATAATAATAATAATAATAATAATAATAACTATAGATATGAGCTCCTTGGGTTTCGAAGCAAGGTCTCTCTTTCACCTGGTCTAAGTTCTAGATGTTGTCACTACACCTCCCACACGCCCCTGATACCTATTCTCAGTACTAATAATTATGACCTGCACTTGACCTTCAGAGAACCTCATATGACCTACTTCCCCCCTCCCCTCTTTTCTTCATAGGCATGTCAGAATAAGATTTACCTTGTGAGTAACAGACCCGCCCTCGTGGCTCAGTGGCAGAGAGCTCAAATACTGGGCACTTGTGACCTTGGTTTGACTCCCTGGTGAGGTTGTTTTATTTTAATACAGTTCAATTTACAAAGAAAGGGCCTTTTTTACCCGCCTCGGTGGCCACGTGGTCTAACGCGCTACTCTCGCAGTGTACTAACTAGACTGCCGATGACATGGAGATCGAGGTTCGAATCTCTGTTGTGTGGTTTTTCAAAAGGTTTTTACACTCTCGCCTCACACAAATGCGAGTACACTGCCTCTAAATATAGCCTTCCTAATACCTTCAACCATTAACGTAATGGGTACATAAGCGTATAACCCTAACGGGTATAAAGATGCTGTGCAGAGAAAAATAGGGTTTTATTTGACTAATAGAAAGGTTACTAGATCTACTTTCATGTATTAATATGTCAAGTTATGTGAGCTACATTTGTGACTCTTGATAGATATTATCTTTTTCCTAAAAACTCATTCGGGCCATACTCCTACGTACTTACTAAGCTAATTTATTATAGATGAGTAAGGATGAATTTAAAGGTAGTGTATGTAACCACTTGTGTGGAGGTGATAGTTGAAATCCATTTATGTAAAAACACCTTTAACACTCTCAACCGGGATTTAAACCCCGCTCTCACCGTCATAAAATGTCTGGTATTTTGCGAGAGTGATGCCTTAGGGCTTAGATCATACAGAAATAGTGATATATTATCAATACCCATTCAATGACCTTGGTAAAATAGTCAAATGTTATTAACTTAGGCCGCAAAATTATGTTTGTATTTACTGAACGGCCCTGCCTTTGAAAAATGTAATTTAGATTGTAGTCCTTACTCTAAGTGCAAGGGATTAGTAGGGTTTCTCGGGAGAAACAGACAGCAATAAGAGTGGAAAGAGAGTGTGAAAACTACATTGAAAAACACTTCTCGGAACCTTACCCCCTCAGTACACCCACCTAGGGTTCGAGGCTCGACTTCCAAGTCAAAGGCTGCCAAGTGCGATGCGTGGTTAGTAGCGCCCAGGAGGAATCAATACCTTCCACTGGGTCTTACTACCCAGCCGAGAATAATAATTTATTTATTTTAAATTAAATACACTGAGTAATAAAACTACAGTCCAGTTTTCTCAGGATGAACCATTTAAAGAATATTAACATTTATTTTGTGATATAAATTCATAAAATTTTATCATATTATTATTAATATTTTAATTTTATTTTATAGGTGTTTGTTTTATACCTATATCGAAAGTGACAGCTACAGATCACATGACTTGAAGTATGAATATGTGAAAGTAGATCTAGTAACTTTTCTAGCTGTATGTGGAACAGTATATAGTCTAATAATACATGAACCACAATTTAATTTTTTAAACTTATGAAATGGAGCTTTATGTGATATGTATTTTATATAATAATTAAAAATATATATTATATATATTAATAATAATTATATTGTTAATCGAGATAGTAAAATTTTGTGTTTAGTGAATTCTTTTCATATTACATATATTTAAGATTATATATATATATATATATAGTTTATATTAATATAAATATATTTATTTTTCTACAGTATAAATTAGACTACTTTGAATAATTCATTACATTTTCATATTTTCATTAATAGTTGATGTTTGAAATAACTAAATAATACGTTTTGGAAGTTTTTTATTAATCTAGATAACATTTTAAAAATCAACAAATTTTCAATCATAAATTTAGTTTTTCTTGTTTGGAAGTAAAAAAAAATCATAAAATGTAGCGCTTAGAACAAAATATGATCGTGTTAAGCAAAATGATGGACATGTGTGGTTTTACCACTTTATTTCCTTAAGTACCTTTGCTCGTAGCGATTGTGGATTATACGATACAATGAGGAGTAAAAGACAATGGAATGTTATTTTGCAATAATGCTGGAGGACAGGAGGCCAGAGGTTACTTAATGAAGTCGAGTCTCGAGAGGAAATGCTCATGGATTTTTGTAGACGAATTGATGGAAACCGTCTATGAAAAAATTAGTTCAGAACTCCAACTTCCAAACCAGGAATCAAAGGTCGTTCACATTGATTGATAATATTATATTATATTATATTTTAAAGCTACTCATGGGTACATAGAATCAATTTTTAATCTAATTCTGCTTTCAAAAAAGAATTTTTCAAACTGTCTCACTACCCGTTGGTGTTATACGCATTTGTACTAATTACTCTAATTTGTTAGGAGTGAAAAAGATTGAATTTAGAGGACATATTCCCACATTTTCGTTAAAGGTAAGATGGATAACCATTTAGGTAAAAGAAACTTCTTAGTACACTCGGCCAAAATTGAGCCCTGATCTCCCCATCATAGGCATCATAGTCTATTGAGAGAATGTTGCCTTAAACAATGCGGCCACCAAAGTGGGTTTTCACCAAAGTTAGTTGATAGACAGTAAGAATATTATTTTATAGTAGATATACCAATATTTGCGTGTAGGAAAAATTATGAATCAACGGTGAGAACAACAAACATAAAACTGTAGCCAGTGTACCTGGCTGGGATTAGAACCCCAACTTTCTCCTCAATGATCAACCAATAAATTGTGACTCTAATTCCACAGATATCTTAGTTAATTCTGTGCCTTTCCATTTATTTATGGGTTACGATTATTATTTTAATATGTTAATTTACACTTTCCGAAATGACTGATTAAATCAACACACGATTCACAAACTAACTTAAATCAAAAACAAACACAACACCCAAGCCCTTAGATGGTTATTCATCACCGAAAAAGGGAAACATCACTTCTACCAATGATACTTTTTTGACCGGGTTAAAAATTGAGATCGATACACCTAGCTAAGTAGACAGATGATCTAAATTATGAGGTAAATTTTCAGACTCTATTAAAATTAATTAGATATTTTTATTGAAAAATGACTTTGGAATTGTAAATATCAAAACTTTCCTCCTGCCTTGATAGTCAACGTAATTATTCTTGATGGAACTTACCTAATAGTGTTTTCTGATTCTACCAATGAGTATGTGAGTTTAAATCCCAAAAGAAATGGTGAAACTTACCCGAGATTGAGTAAATAGCACAGCTATGATATTTGATAATACCGTCGTAGCCGCACCTAAATATAATATTCTTTAAATTAAAAACTGACGCCTGTAAATGGTAATTGTAATTGTACATTGAACAGCAACTATGTGGTTGGATTTTTTCTGCCAATTGTGCCCTGACACTTGAACGAATGTGTAAAATGTTCTCTTGAGTTGAAGATGGACTGCGTTATATAATAGCTCATGGTCTTAAATGATCGCCCATATGAAGTCTACGATTTTGGCACGTCCATAACAGATTTTTCCTTAAAATATGAGTGAAGAGTTACCCTGGGCACAGGACGATTCCTGGATATCTCTGTGGTTATAGAATTGTAGAACTAAACCAAAGGTACCGGGCTCAATTACCTTGTACAGGTATCATTTTTCAATTCAAAGCACTACCCTAAATTGTTAAGTAATATTAATAATGAAAATGTGAGTTCACACTCTCAATAAAAGGGCAATCAGATCACAATATTTTCCAAGTAATGTTTATTAGAGTGAGAAGCGTACAGCCCGAACGGGTAGTAAGACGCGGTGCTAATTATTATTATTAGAGAGAGACGACTAATCATCATTAGATCATCAATCTTGTGAATGGTTTGCCACCAATTTCAACTTTTGCCTATCCAGGGCTGAGGTTTCTTTTATATATTTGTTCTTTCTTCTGACAGCATCGTTCGCTATCTGATTCCTGTACTAAAATGTTTGCCTCCTCCTTCCTTTCTCCCATCCACATCTCCTTCATCAAGTTATCATGTCTCAGTATATGGCCTACCATGTTATCTCTTCTTTGCTGTGTACCTTTACAACGTTTCCTTTCCTCGTTTGCTTTCATTAACACTTTTGTATTCAATACCATCTCCATGCATGATATGTTCAACACTCTTCTGTATTATTATTATTATTATTATTAATAGCACCGAGTCTTACTACCCGTTCGGGTTATACGCACTTACGCTCATGTGCAATGGTAGCGTGATTGTGAGATGAAATGGAGGACCTACAGTTTAACGTGGAATCCAAATCACGGTGGATGCCTGGCATTCTACACATTCCCAAGTTGTGATTAATACACGTCATGTCAAAGGTGAAGAAAGGGTTTGGCAATCAGATAGATCTGTGCTGGGACCGAGGATTGAACCCCGGATCCCCAACACAGAAGTCTGACACTTTACCCCTAGACCGCCAGGTCACTAATTCCATATTCTTCTGTAGCAACACGTTTCCAATGGCTCTATTATTTTTCTTTCACTCACACCAATGGTCCGTTTTTCACATCCGTAAAGTGCACCTCTCCAAACACATGACTTTAGGAACCATTTACTTTAGACCAACTTACACTATTCTCAGATAATATAATCTGCTAGGTAGATACTATTTTGAGTTTGCACCAAGTCAATGAAACTTTGTCAATACAATAATTGTAATAGTTAAGGACACTTAGAGGTCACTTTGAGGTGAAAAAGCATAGCCTAGCTCTGAAAGATTTTTTAAAATAAATATTAGACCTGTCTTAAGAGTCAACTATGTCCATTTTAAGTATATATTTATACATATTAATTTCTTATTTATTTATTTGAGGTATTTAACGTGCAATTTCTGAACGTAATGATTATAACAGCACACGGGAATTTCTATGAGCTAGAGTGAAAGTAGCTACCAACTTGACGGGAAAGGTATTTTCATATACCTAGCAGTGTTACATGCCACAATAGACATGGGAGCAATTGCTATACATCCCATCCAAAGAAATTTGTGCTAAGAATTTTTATCATTCAAGACAAATCCGTTGACGCCTGCTGGATTTGAACCCATAAACATTGGGTCCTGAGGAGGAGAACTTTATCTCATGCCCAACTAAGTCGACATTAGTTTCATACAAATTGACATTTAGATATCATATTCTGAAAATTGAAAAATGACACCCGGACATGGGAATCCAACCCAGGACCTTCGGCTTAGTACGCCAATGCTCTTACCACTGAGCTATCCAGGATTCGTCCCGTGCCTATGGACATTCTTCACGCTTCACTCATAGTTTAAGGCAGAGTCTATGATGGACGTGCGGAAGTCATCAGCTTATAAATAGGTGATTATATAAGATCACAGCTATCAGACAACGCAGCCACCCACGAGTCGGTGATTGGCATATATTATTAATATGCAATCCCGTACAATTATAATATAATTGTCAAATGGCTGCAATAATGTCCAGGTGTCATTTTTCAATTTTCAGAATATGGTACCTAAATGGGGTTATCCTCACTAGAATGCATAAATGATAGCTTCGGTTATTTGATTCATTAAATTGACATTCATTTGGAGCACCGTTTAGAACATACGAAAATTAGCACGCCGTTAACTTACGGGGTAGGCAAGAAGCTGTGCATGTAGTTGTAAAAACAACTTCGTAATTAATCCATCCTCACAGGCTCTCTCTCTGAATTTCTCTCTCTTTGCTTCAACAATATTCACACACCAAGTCATACATGTTCTTTTGTTCAGAAAAATCTTAATGGGTCTCTTTTTCACATATTCGTCGAAAACATCAAGAAAAGACTAACTTTTTTTACTATCAAAATTAATAAGATTCTAATGTATTATTTTATACCTATTTAAGTCCGAAACTTTAGCTCAGTTGGTAGCATGCCTGTCTGCTGATTTATGGGTCATGGTTTCGATTCCTGGCACGGCAAAAAAAATTATCATCGGTGGAATGTAGGTTTCATCTTTCTCAGTGTATAATTAACGGTCGGGGGCCAGATGTTTTGTCTGTTCTAGATTTAAGATATATTATAAGTGGTGTATATAATCCGTTGGTTCAGAAAGTGCACGTTAAATACCTCAAATCAAATATATATAGGTATTGAAACTATTTATCAAAAGTGATCACTTAAATGTCCTGGGCTCTATCCCAATATTAACCTTTCATGTTTCAAAGTATAATTTCAATAAGGTTGTTAACGATGGCACCTAATCCGAGCAGAATATTAATTGCATCATATTGTGTACACTATCAGCCATTTTGAAAAAAATAGTATACCATTTGCCCCGAGCTGTACATCTCTGCTCTAAATCAATGTTATAACAAGGCGAGGTATTGGTCCTTATCCCGTGTTGTACATCCCTGATAAAGTCGATGTTAGAACAAGGTGAGGTATTGATCCTTGCCCCAAGTTGTACATCCCTACTCTAAGTCAATATTAGAACAAGATGAGGCATTGGTTCTTACCCCGAGTTGTACATCCCTGCTCAAAGTCAATATTAGAACAAGATGAGGCATTGGTTCTTACCCCGAGTTGTACATCCCTGCTCAAAGTCAATGTTAGAACAAGGCGAGGTATTGGTCCTTGCCCCAAGCTGTACATCCCTGCTATAAGTCAATATTAGAACAAGGCGAGGTATTGGTCCTTGCCCCGAGTTGTATATTCCTGCTCTAATTCAATATTAGAACAAGGTGAGGTATTGGTCCTTGCCCCAAGTTGTACATCCCTGCTCAAAGTCAATATTAGAACAAGGTGAGGTATTGGTCCTTGCCCCAAGATGTACATCCCTGCTCTAAGTCAATATTAGAACAAGGCGAGGTATTCGTCCTTGCCCCGAGTTGTATATTCCTGCTCTAATTCAATGTTATAACAAGGCGAGGTATTGGTCCTTGCCCCGAGTTGTATATTCCTGCTCTAATTCAATATTAGAACAAGGGGAGATATTGGTCCTTGCCCCGAGTTGTACATCCCTGCTCAAAGTCAATATTAGAACAAGGGGAGATATTGGCCCTTGCCCCAAGTTATACATCCCTGCTCTAATTCAATGTTATAACAAGGCGAGGTATTGGTCCTTGCCCCGAGTTGTACATCCCTGCTCAAAGTCAATATTAGAACAAGGGGAGATATTCGTCCTTGCCCCGAGTTGTACATCCCTGCTCAAAGTCAATATTAGAACAAGGGGAGATATTGGTCCTTTCCCCGAGTTGTACATCCCTGCTCAAAGTCAATATTAGAACAAGGCGAGGTATTCGTCCTTGCCCCGAGTTGTATATTCCTGCTCTAATTCAATATTAGAACAAGGTGAGGTATTGGTCCTTGCCCCAAGTTGTACATCCCTGCTCAAAGTCAATATTAGAACAAGGGGAGATATTGGCCCTTGCCCCGAGTTATACATCCCTGCTCTAATTCAATGTTATAACAAGGCGAGGTATTGGTCCTTGCCCCGAGTTGTACATCCCTGCTCAAAGTCAATGTTAGAACAAGGCGAGGTATCAGGAATGATTGCAAGGCGAGAACACAAGTTTTCCTCCACTAGAGTTTTATAACTCTCCCGAGAGCCGTTCCAAGTTGATGTGTGACGCCTGTACACACACCATCTAGCGTTGATATACGGGGAACATGTGCACATGACGACGGGTACAACCTCCTAAATGTGAGGGGCTGCTAGTCAACACTATCATTGCTTCTCTCTCTCTTGCCCGTGGCTCAGTGGTCAGGGGCCGACCACACACTGAAGCATAACATATATTTTATGCTAAATCTTGTCGGATTTATGAGTTACAGTGAAGGAAGTACTATCAGCGTCCCTTGAGCTCTCTTTATTAAATATGGGTACACATATATTGTATTTGTTATATTAAAAAAAAACGTAGTAAAGAACAGGAAAAATGGTAGATCTGTCTGATCCGGGTTGCAGTTTTTTAAGTGACAGTGAAAGTGACCTTGGATGATTTACTTCTAACCAGATAAATCGCCCAAAGGGGGTGGAAGCTTCCTTGGTTTGAGGTGAAGGGGTAAGAAGCAATCACGAGGGCCATAGGAGAAACATCTGTGATCATACTTTCAAACCGATCGGACGTGTCTTAAACACTCACGATCATACCATAGTACATATCGGACGTGTCTTACACGCTCACGATCATCCTTCAAACAGATCGGACGTGTCTTAAATACTCACGATCATACCTTCAAACAGATAGGACGTGTCTTAAATACTCACGATCATCCTTCAAACAGATATGACGTGTCTTAAACACTCCCGGTCATACTATAATACATATCGAGCGTATCTTACACACTAACGCCATTATTCTATATTCCAACTTAACTTATTTTATTCATATTAATCATTTAGATGATCAGACCCAAAGTGTGGACTAAGTGAATCCTATTATGATTTTTTGTTATCCATAGTTCAAGTTATCTCAATTTGAAATCAAATCCAGGCTAATCGTTGGTAGGGAACATTAAACTACCTGGTTCTCGAACACAATTTATCTAAATATTTAAATCTAGCATTGATATAATAACTGACACGTGAATCCAAGATGACAAGGCCGTATACTAACGAGGACGGGATTCGAAAATAAGACATCGGGGTGGATACGATCGGATATAATTAGATGGTATAACTTGATAAGAAGAAAAAATAACTTCTATTTATCTATTTATGCGTATGGAACGCTTGTTAGGAGTGTAGCGGTATTTCCATTTAATTTTTTTAAAGTCATAGTTTGATCGATGTCTGGAATTAGGATTTTTATGGGCCAGTTTCATATTCAGATGGAGTGCGCCTCAAGTGCGATGCTAAACCAAATACAAGACGACACCTTCCGAATTCGAATAGAATGGGCTAGTTTCGCATAAGAATCTATCGTAAGGCATACATGACCGTGAGGGACATGAAAACCGCATGTATGTATAATATTATTCACTCTGGTGGCACAGAACTTTTCTCAGGTTGCATCTATGTGTGGTATTTACCCGTAGTTCCCGTAATGAGATTATGTGATGATGGTTATTATGGAGTTGTAGAGCCGGTGTGAGTGTTAACCTAACCTAAGCCTAATTAACCAAACTTTTGTGACCATTGGGGTCATTCCACTTAAGGTAAATATACCTAGTGTACCAAACCCTGGTTCCTTAGACTCGTCACCAGATGCACTGACAATTACACCGCGAGGTTGGTTACCCTTTCCTTTATAATCTAGGTAAGTGTCCTCTTGTAATTAGAAGAGCTCCGAACTTGAAGTGTACTCAATCTGATATTTAATGGCTAGGCTTCTTGTAGTGATTTAAAAAATAAATATTATTAAGAGCTTATCTAAAGCATATTTAAATACATATTTTTCATAAATAAGGTTATAAGATACAATTATAGTTTTCCAAATTTGCATTTAATAAAGACAATGCCATTTTGGCACGTTTATAATCTTCATTTAAACTCCTATTAATACTCACAGGGCTATTTTAATTCATACGAGTTGAGGTCACCAACAATTATATTCTTTAAACTGGTCTGAAAATGGTGAGTCTATTTGACAGTCTATTTTTCCATACTATTAAATACATATTTTGACAAAAATTTGTATAACATATGTTATTTTATTATAAAAATCTTTTTATATTACTATACTAAGTATTATAATTAATTGTTCAATAATTAAAGGTTCACTTTAATTTTCAATTAAATATTTGCTTAGAAGCTTCCAGCTTTTACAGTTATTGGTACTTACATTTTTTTGGGTATAATATTGAAAATCTATAACTTGGATCTAATAAATTGTGAGTCGAAATAGTTACTAACATCTTAATATAAACAGCCTTTTGGAAGCTGTAAGATACAAAAATTTAATTTTATTAAAACACATTTTAATAAATAAATCAAATATGGAAATCTGATAATATGAGTAATGAAAGTTGTTAGGCGTATTCTCAACTTGTAAAAGTTAGTGTAGAGTTCTGAAAGCGTATGACATAAAAATGATGTAAATGTCAACCCGTATTTGATCGGCATCTGTCACCTCGACTCCTGTAATGACATTCAGTGGCATCTCACGAGAAACCAATGAACTAACATTTCCGATACATGATTACGTCATTTCACCCTTCATATAGGAGGAAGAGGAGAAAGCATAGAAAAAGTTTAAAAATTAAAGGGAAGAACACCTGTCCAAAAATTTCTATAAACTAAGGAAATTTTTAGCTAGATAATATCGCTAATTATTTGGAACATATATCTATTGTGTATGGGATTAAATATAGCTAGAGGGATGTGGAAAGGACACTACGTTTTATGTTGAAGTTTTGCTAGCATATTTTTCCAAGGTCACTTAAATAAAGAATGACTGTACAGATAAAATCATATAGATATTTAATAGTAAATAACATCTTATCGCGAAATTAACAACAACAATATTTTTAAATTTGAATAAAAAAAAAAAAATTTAGTTAGTCTAGGAAATGAATTCCCTTAATAAGGGAATATTGGTTAAATATGTTTTAGAGCGGCTATTATGAATGCCATTTTGTAACCAGTTATATCATTATTTAAAGATGAGGAAAAAGAAGACAAAGCAATTATAGAAGCCTTATAACTGTACATATTTTCATCCAAATATCATACAATTATACAATATATATGTATATATAAATATTTAACAAATATTTATATATATATATTTAACAAATATCAATATACAAGTATTTATCGTATATTTTATATTTGCTGCACCATTCCCTTTAAGTTAGAATTGAGTTATTAATTTTAGCCGAACTAGAGAAAACACAAATCAAGATTTCCATGATGATGTAAGCAAATAATGTTTGTATTGATGTGCCAATTCACACACAGAAAAATAAGGAAATTTGCTAGGAAATTTTTATTTTCTCTGTAAGCTAATATATTGGCCCTAAAATTAGTGATCGTTTGTCGAAATCGGTTCAATTGATTTCTCTTAATCTATTTTACTGGAAATGGGGTTATCAACAATTTATATATACATGGACAAATAAATATATACCTACATAAAAATATATGCATATACACACAAATGTATATAAATATATATGAATAAATACATAAATTATATACTTATATGTATGTATATATACGAGCTAAGACTTTCATTTCAAGTTCAAATAAATATATAAAACATTAGATTAATAAAGGGCAAAGTTATTAATACTCAATGTGAAACACAAATATAACTATTTATCATCAAAATATAACTATATCAGGCATATACCCATTCTCCTTCAGAAAGCATGGCCTTTCGTGGTGATAACGATAAGTAATTAATTTATAAAATTAATTCTCAAGAAACCAAACCATATTCTTCCATTGCTTAATCTTTTCTTTAACTCATGTCCACAAATATGTATGCAATAAGAAGTGTACAAATGAAATTCTTAGCTTGCCAGTCTATCAATTCCCCAACATAATGTAACTAATTTAATAAATAATTAATGTGTTGACTATTGCCTTAGATAAGCCTTGATTGGAAATATAAGAGAGAAAAATAAATACATTTATTTCTAGCTATTTTCAGTGGTCGCAAAGTCTAAGGAAGGTGTCGGTATCCCTCTTATTAACATGAGCTGAATGGGTTAAAGAAATGTGTGGGCCAATTTAAAAACAATTTCAATCAAAATATTTTAACAGTACATTTATCATATATTTATTAATCTTATGAATACTTATTATTGTTCATTTTCTAAATATTTTGTGGGCCAGATAAAATCAGTCATTGTGTTGGAACCAGCGCGCGGGCCCTAGGTATCCAACCGCTGGTCTAAGGCATGCTGTCTTCTCACTAGACTTTATTACCGATGATGGCTGGATCGGGGTTCAAGGCTCAGCGTGGTGGACTGAGAGTATATTTTTTCTAAATTATTTCTATCTACCCTGCACGCAAATACAGACATATTTACACTAAATATTTACCTATTTCATCCCTAATTCATTAATGTAAATGTGCGTGTATCCTAAATGAGTATTAAATATTAACACAAATTAGTCATGTTAATAATGTTCTAAAATGATATTGGAAAAACATTCCTAGACAAGGGTTCAATCCCCTGATCTTTTAAGTACTTAATAGATATATTATTAGATATTTTTTTAATGAACTGTAATACAAAAATGCTCTAGTTTGGACTTAGTACAGTAGTAGATAATCGATAAGTTTGTCGCAGCAGGTGCTACCATCTGCCTTTCAACTCAAGAACCTATTTCACTTCTAGCTCGGCCTTCCAATCGGGCTCAGCGCCCCTCGCGGGCTGGCGAGGAGCCTACATTCCTTATTAAATATAATTAAGGGATTGTGAAGTAACATATTCGTGATTTTAGAAGTTGCTATTTGATACTTGTAATTTATATATTGCCGTAAGACATATCGTGTTGTTTTTAAATAATGTTGATTTTTTAAAAGAGGAACCAGGCTATATTTTTCTTAAAATGTTTAAAACAATTTGATTTTAGCCTTTTTTGACAACTTTCCCATGTATCCATTCGCCAAACCATATGGTCTACAGGATCAAATGTTAAGTTGTTACTATTGGCAATCAAAACTTTCACAACAAACCATCTATTTTTAATCATACTTCTCTTTTGACCGTTTTTTCGTGATTGAATCACGAAGTTATAAGAAAATTGAACTTTCTTTTTTGTGGAAGTGACCTCTGGAGTTAACCCAAAAATACTTTTTATTTGAGAGATTCTAAAATTCTGCATTCTTTTAATAAATTAACATGGCGAACTGACCTAAACAAGGATGGTTGTCAACTTCTTAGTAACTATCTTAAATGGTGTTGTAATGATAAAAATAATAATTATTACTAGCACAACGTCTTACTACCCTTTTGGGTAATACGCACGCAAGTAGCAGTGTCTTAGGCTCTATCTATAAGAGACATATCAGTGTCTTAAGCTCTACCTATTAGAGACATAGCAGTGTCTTAGGCTCTACCTATTAGAGACATAGCAGTGTCTTAAGCTCTACCTATTAGAGACATAGCAGTGTCTTAGGCTCTACCTATTAGAGACATAAGTGCTTTAGGATCTACCTACCAGAGACATATCAGTGTCTTAGGCTCTACCAATCAGAGACATATCAGTATCTTAGGATCTACCCACCAGAGACATAGCAGTGTGTTAGGCTCTACTTACCAGAGACATAAGTGTTTTAGGATCTATCCACCAGAGACATATCAGTGTCTTAGGCTCTACCCATCAGAGACATATCAGTATCTTAGGCTCTAACTATCAGAGACATAAGGGTTTTAGGATCTATCCACCAGATACATATCAATGTCTTAGGCTCTACCCATCAGAGACATATCAGTGTCTTAGGCTCTACCCATCAGATACATATCAGTATCTTAGGCTCTACCTATCAGAGACATAAGTGTTTTAGGATCTATCCACCAGAGACATATCAGTGTGTTAGGCTCTACCTATCAGAGACATAAGTGTTTTAGGATCTATCCACCAGAGACATATCAGTGTCTTAGGCTCTACCCATCAGAGACATATCAGTATCTTAGGCTCTACCTATCAGAGACATAAGTGTTTTAGGCTCTACCCATCAGAGACATATCAGTATCTTAGGCTCTACCTATTAGAGACATAGAAGTGTCTTAGGCTCTACCTATTAGAGACATATCAGTGTCTTAGGCTCTACTTACCAGGGACATAGCAGTGTCTTAGGCTCTAGCCACCAGATACATAGCAGTGTCATAGGCTTTAATAGTAGGGTGATTGTGAGATGGAATTGAGGGCTTACAGTTTAATGTGGAACTCGATCCATGGTCCAAGTGGTGTTCAAGCACTATTTACAAAATAGAAAGGCTTTATTTTGAAACTAAATTTTTATATGGCTCTTTCAATAAGTTATAAAAAACATTTATTTATTTATTTAGGTGACAGGTTACAAGTGTGTGTATAACATTCTTTAATCTATTATTTTATGAACTATTATATATCTCGTTTCCACAACAACATCAACATAAAACAAAAACCTAATACATGTATTAATGGTTTTTATTTTTCAATGAGATAGGTAGATGTCAATATACTATAATACCTAGGGAAGTGTTATTAGAATAATTTGATAACACCTTTTATTTATAATATATTATTAATAAGAAAACAATTATTTTCAAATAAGTTGAAATCAGTCACTTTCAGCCTTCTGTTAACTGTAACCACTTTTTCTTTCAGTGGATTGGGGACGCGTGTGCAATGTAAATTTAGGTTCATATAATAATGTCATGTGTAAACATTCCCACAGAAAGGAAATAACGTAAACACTGTTTATTGTATACATTTACGTTTTAAAGGGTTTTTTCTCTCTAATGGAATATCACTATTTACTTTGCCAAATTCATTGTATATACCTTAACGATGTTTTATATTAATTTTTCATACGTATCTCAGATATGTTTATTGTTATTTATTATCTGTCTGTAGGGTTGTTTTGCCTATAATGTTACGATCATTAGAACTGCTTTTCTGAAGTATTAGTTGGAAGTGATTAGCAGCCAATCTGCTATGTAGATAAAGAAAAAAAGTCCGTATTCCTTTTTAGAAGAAAATTGTGTCCATCACCCCTACCCCACATCAACTACCCCGTCCAACACCCCCACTAACATCCTACCCACACCATCTACTGCCCTTTTCCTTCCCCTCTCCCCTCTTTAACACCTCACATATAACTACTTTGACACATAACGGTAGATTCCTATAGAATGGTGTTGCAGCTTTAAGTTTAAACTCCACATGCAGTAACAAGGTTGTCAGTGTCTCAACCCTTAAAATTAAATACCCTGCATGGATATACACACTGACTGACCTTAAGCCCTACTACGTGAAGGATTGTCCTATCCCATCCTCTACCAATCCCCTTACATTCTCTCTACTGGAAAATTCGAATATACTTCTCTCACGAATACATCATTTAATGCTATGACAAAGGTAGCCTAACCTACTGCTTGCAGGCGTCACAACAGGATGACCAAATCCCTCCCACTCCTAAGACTCTAACCTCCATGTGATAGAATAGCTCTTGTACGGTTGAAAACAATAGGGTTCAATCATGTCAGAACCGTTCTGTACAAGCAGAGTTTTTTTAACATTAATATTTGTTACTTAAAATTAACGGTCACACTTTTTTTTAAGGTATTAATCTCCTTTATGTAAATCATTGTTCCATTGAACTGGCAACGAAAACGTAGTTTTAGTAAATAGCTATATATTTAAACTTTTTTCTTTTTCTCTCTATTAATTTTACTTTTTATCTTTTATGTCTATCCTTTCTTTATAAATTATACGGGGAATGTTCAATGTAATTTTTTGGTCCAGCTTTTTCTACAAAAATATGGTGATGGCATAATTTTCTCTTTAATGGGGAAAGGACGCCACTAGCAAAAACATTTAAAGAGGATTCTAGGACCAAAGGAGTTGCAAAAGCTGGAATCCCCTAACAAATTTTTGGAATGGTTATTTCAGCAGATTGTTTAGAATAATTGCCCCTCGAATCTATTTTGTGTGGTCCTTCTCTGATACATTTTTTACAACTAGATGCTTCTAGATGCTATTTGATTTTTTTTCCATTGGCAAGATTTTGAGAACTTATTATCTCCAGAAGATATATGGAGCAATTCTACCCCAGATAGTTTTTTAAAACTAGAATTTTTAGAAGATTTTTGGAGTGGTCTTTTTAAGTCATATTTTGGAGAACTGAATAACCCTATAATATATTTGGAATTTTATTTAAAAGGTAATTGAAGTTAAGTGCGTTATTATTCCATAATCGAACACTAAATAAGTATTTATTTCATTGGTGTATGTACTACAAGTCTTAAGACCGGTACACATAAAACGCTAAGCTAAGATTTTCTCTGCTAACTTTTTATAAAAATAGCGAACCATATATTTAAACGTGTTGGTTCACACACTAAGCTAAGCCAAGCTAAGCTATGCTTTGCTACGCCACGCTAGCAATAGGAAAAAACATAGCGTGGCGTATTAAGCCATAGCTTAGCTTAGCGTTATGTGTATACTAGCCTTAAGGCCTTAAGGCGTGTACACGAAGAACGCTAAGATAAGCTAGGATTTGATCTCCTAACTCTTTGAAAAAATAGCAAAACATATATGTAAATGTGCTGGCAACACATAAAGTTAAGTTAGGCTATGCTATACTATGCTATGTCTGCTACGTCGCACTATGTTTTCTCCGATTGGAAAATTTTTCCATCTCACATTTTGAGCCATCTTACGTTGCTTAGCTTGGGATCCGTGTTTATTACAGACGCATTGCTTGTGGCGAAAATAACCAAAAAAAGTTTTGAAGTTTGGTTTTCAGTATGTAATATTATATTTAGGTTTTATATTTAATAAAGGTTTCTATTTTAAAATGGAAAAGTTAATTGAACAATTCAAATCTCCACCTCCTGAGTTTTCTTCAATTTAGAAAACAGCTGCTAGCAGTAGCATCTTCTCTTCCTCAGTACTATCATCTGAGCTCAACCTAGACATTTTGTAGAATGCTTTACTGTCTGCACAGTCTAATCACAGCTTCTGTTATTTCAAAGATACATGAAGTTGAGGATGTAAATCACCTCAAAGGAATAAAATATGAAATTTAGGTTTTTGATTGAAGATAAAAGTCAATAACAATTTATATAAAGCTCATTTGAAAGTTTTAAAGACAAAAGACAGTGATCGAATTTTAACGTTATAATTCAGTTATAAGTGCTGTGTAAGTAAAATACGTAAGACCTTCTACGATTTTCGGTTATCCTGTGTTCGTCTGTTCGTCGACGGTTGATGTTGGTTTAAATTAAAAATTCTAAGCGGTCATATTATTTTACCAACCACAGTCAAAACTTTAGATTTAAACTAGATATATTTTGATAAAAAATTTGTATTTTTCTTGTTCTTTATATTTATTTTGATGGAAATGGAAATCAATCCATAGAATGTGGCACATTTATCCTGAAATGTAGGAGGGTGGTGGAGAGGGGAGTAAAACTCTCTAAAAGGATGGGCAATGCCTCCAAACACTCTTCACGCTTTCCGTGGATGATTGGATTGTTATGAGGGGTACTTTTTGTCTTTCTGTATTTTCTTCCTCTTAGAGAGAGGGTTTCAGCACAGATTTATTTCCTCTCTACTGAGATGACTACTTTACCCCTAGAGTTGCCTTATTCTTTCTTTCCCGTATAATAAAACATAGGTCCTGGTATGACGCACAACTACTATCCCAACCTACAAATTAGGGATGTTCGATTCATGGACTTTGAATCGATTCTCTGGATCGATTCAGGCAAAATATCGAGTGCATTGAATCGACCTTCCAAAGATCGATCTAAAGATTCATGTAAATAAAGTTTTCTTTATGTGACTACACTAACCAAAAGTGGCGCACCTAAAAATCTACACCGTGGGGAGGGGTGTATTATGTATCGTTGAGAGGGGGGTCAGCAAAAATGTATCAAAGGGAGAGGTGGGGGAGGCGTCAAAATGTAGTGATGAGAGGGAGGCGGCAAAAATGTGTCGAGGGGTCGGGGTTGCGTCAAAAATGAATCGAGTGGAGTGGTGGGAGGAGGCNGTTGACTAAAATGATTTGGGGGGGGGGGTGGGAAAGTGTACAGAAATAGGATGTGTAGCATGTGTGGGGGTTTAAATATTTGTGGGAGGGGGGGGGGGGAGGCAGCAAAAATGTATGACCTAGTAAATGCCTCTGAAAGATAATTCAATTATTTTTGTGGTTACTACAAAGGGCAGTGATTTAAATATGAACTGTGAAATCAATACACCTTATTTGTTTGAATTAATTATTAGAGACACAGGTATTGTATTAAAACTAAATACACTTGTTGGCATCCGTCTTGAGGAAACCTCACACCTTTTGTGGGAGGGTGTGTTTCAAAACTTTGGAATCATTAGCTCAGTAGAAGTGTAGATTGTAGATGTAACTATTCTATAATTACTAAAACTCCAGTTGGGAAGTGAGATTTTTACGAAATGCTTTCAAACAATTGACTTGTTGGCCCACACGTCCCCATAAACATATTACATAATAAAAGCGTAATGTGATCATTTACATAACCTAGACGTAAAAAGAGCAGATCAGTGGATTATTCTCTTCACTTTACTAACTAAAGACAAATAATAACTAATAAGAAGCCGAAGATTGCAAGACTTGGTTTCGAAATCTTCCTAGTACTAGTAGTCAATTTTTTATTTTCAAAAGCGAACAAAATTAAATTTCCCTGAATCGATTTGAAGTTTTAATTTCTTTCGATCTTTCCATTCGATCTTTTTGAAATCGCTAAAAAAAGAATCGATACGTTAATCAGATCGAGGCCTTTGAATTTATCCAAAAAAATCAATTAACTGAAGGCAAATAATCGATTTTAGAAAAGATCGATCCAAGATCAAACATTTCTACCACAAATAAACTTGATGACAATTTGACATTTGAAGCATCTTTAAAAAACACACACTTTTTTACTGCCAACATTAAAATAAGTTTTATATATAGTTAATTTATTTGAAAAGCTATTATTATTATTATTATTATTACCGCGTCTTACTACCCGTTCGGCTTATACGCACTTACGCTAATGTGTAATGGTAGGGTGATTGTGAGACGAAATGCAGGACCTACAGTTTAACGTGGAATCCGAAACACGGTGGAGACCTGGCATTCCCCACATTTCACAAGATGTCTTGTCAGAGGTGAAGGAGGGGTTTGGTAATCAGATAAATCTGTGCTGGGACCGAGGATTGAACCCGGGCCGCCAGAATAAAATTCTGACACCTCACCCCTAGACCGCCAGGTCACCAAAATATATTGTTAATATCTATCAAAAGTGATAGCTGCAAATATCATTATCTATTTTAAAATAGCATAAACATTTACATTAAATTTTAACAAGAAGACCCACAGTTTCATCGTGAATAAATGTGGAATATTTTATCAAAAAAGGATGGTAAGCGATTATTTGTAAGAAGTATTTGACTAAAGGTAGGATTAATTATTAATGTATATAACTAGAAACTAAGATTTTAATCTCGAATCATTTAATTATATGCTTATAATATACTCATATACACATAGTTCCTGTCTTCTATAAGCTTTTTATGAAAAAGTGAAAGTATATACACATATTTCAACTTTTTATAGCTCTTAGATATGTCCTTTAATAAAAAAAGAAAAATAGTAAAAAAAAGTATACCTACACCTGTAGAGGCAGCAGGCGTATATTCTATTCTTACACGTGGTTAATCATGTTGATTTTGTTAACAGTTTTCTTATTTTAACAGGATGGGTGTAAAAGGAATGGCCCGTGAATCAACTCTCTTAAATCTTATAATCCCTTCAAGAAACCTTTCACTGCTTTCAAAACCTTCAGAGGATCGTTCCGTGTAATCAATGTAATAATTTGAGACGATACGATATAACCTCAAAGGATTTTCTGAACACGTTTTTCTTCTACCTTAAGGGTGGCAGGATGTTTTTATCTTTAAAAAATAAAACTTAATCTTGTTAGGTATAAACCTTGTGTAAAGGACAACAAAACAAACACTTACAGTATTTTAGTAACGTGGTTTATTTCTCTTGAGGAACAAAATACGAGTAAAGACTCGTTTAATGAGTGGATGAGTTTTTCAAATTTATAATAATCTTTCAATTTAATTACCATTTCCTCATTCTACGAAACATTACACGCATTCGTCACAAGAGGAGTAATACCAAACCCATTTTTTAAATAGATTAAATTGTTTTATGCCAACTTCTTTTGCCCCCGCCTATACCTCTTCAAGCTATACCTAAACCTTAATTAGTAGCTCTTTGGTTAAGAGTGAGTGAGGATTTCATAGGTATTGTACCCCAATTTTCATGGAAGGGGAGTGGGGAACAATTTAGGTAAAACCACCCTCACTGGAATTTTAACCCGGATATTCCCGTCTTCAGAAAACAGTATATCATAAGAGGGACTCCTGAGACCCTTCGTCCACTGAAGTAGGTTATCTATATACAATATTTACTAATATATTTGTGTTTGTGTCTTTCCAAAAACCCCAGTAACCCCTAGATGACTTTTAAGGCTGAAAACTAGCACATTTCTATTTTAGACCACGAAGCAGAACTAATGAAACCGAAATACTAATTTTAGATCATTTTATTTTGAATTTTAATCTACTTAGGTCCGGTCTTATGACTCCTGGATAAATATTAATCTGGCAGATACCTATTTTTATCTGGTGGATAAGTTAAAAGTTCGTTTTATGACTGCCAGATAGCGTTTATCTGCCAGATAAAATGTATTTATCCATCACATTTTTATTTGGAGATTTAAGTACCTGATAACTTTTATCTGGAAGTTAAAACGGTTGTTGCCATAGTGACGCGTTGTTTTTAATGAGGCTTCGCCTACCTGAATCGGTTTTTATGTTAAAATCTTGGTTCCCGTGTTTAGTAGGCACAGGCCCAGTGTATAACTATATAAAGATAGAACATTTATTTCACGCTTTTATATAAACTGACAAGCTATTTGTAGAGTTATATTTATATAAGAACAAATTATCAAAATGTGAGTACAATAAATGCAATTTTGTAAACGTTGTACCGAACTGTTGACCAAATTTTGACAGACACCGAAATTAATACTTGCAAGACATCTTAGCCTCTACGCCCACGTGACGCCATCTGTTTACTTGCACTCGTTTAAGCGCCATTATTTAACACATGTTGAGTGTTTCTCACTACTCGCTAGGTTGTAGTACTACTATCAGTAGCTCTTATACGCATGCACGCACCAGTAAAAACAATACCAACCTTGTTTGTTATGAATAAAAATATATTTATCTTACATATAGCTATCTGGCAGATAAATTCAGTTCATAAGACTTGTACAACATTAAAGTGTCTGATACATTTTATCGGTTAAATAAATTTAACCCCTCAATAGCAATATTAATCCGGTAGTTACAAGACTAAACCTTAATAAACATATTATACATTTACTTCACTCTAAATTTATCCACTCTAACTGAAGGAAAGATTAGATTAATATAATAGTCAACCTGTCATTTAGGCCTAAAACACAATTCTCTTATTTTGTACACCATATACTTTCCTTCCTTTAAATTCTAGGTCTTGAGCGCTCCTTTCCCTGACCATTACATAACGACTATGAAAAGCTCACCTTTCTAGGCTGCTTGTTTATTTCATCTGGTTAAATCACTTTTAAATAACCGCATTGCTTACGTTTCCCCCCATTATTTACTGCCACATGTATTTAATTTAAATTATATTTCATTCTGTTTTTAGCTGTATTTTTAATGCTAAGCATGAGTAGGGCTATTAACAAACCGCATACCTCAGAACTTAACAGATTTCAAGCTTCGTGGAGGATAAATAATCTTCTCAATCTGGGTTAAAATTGGCACCCACCTCGGTGGCCAAATGATCTAGCAGTAGACTAGACTGCCGATAAAGGAAAGATCAAGGTTTGGATCTTTGTCAGGTATATTGAGGGTGTTTTTTCAAAAATGGTTTTCCAAACTGCCTGCAGTAAAATGCGGATACACTTCCTATAAATAAAGCCTCCATAATTCCTAAAACCACTAGCGTAATTAGTACATAAGCGTATAACCCAAACAGATAGTAAGACACGATGCTAAAAATAAAAAAATAAAAAAATCCCGCCCTCCCCTCTCATGTATGGCCTTGACTCCTAAGGTATCATATATTTCCCCTTCACTGATCTGACGACACCAAGTGCGATGCAATCAATAAAAGCATGTCGTACAGAGAGCGTTACTGTTCGTGGGTTTATTTATAGTCCATGTGCATTGCGGATGAGGTATTGTGAGGCGACTAAGGAGAGGGAGGGAGAGAGAGAGAAACAGAGAGAGAGCATAAAAAAGGGAGAAGGGGTTGTTTCACTGGTCTGGGGATCGATACCCGAATACAGCCAGTCAATTCCGGCCCACACGTTCGCGTGATAGGGCGGTACTCTGTTGGGTATTTGTTGAAACTCTCTTTACTTATGATATGGGCATTTAACCTTCAATCCTACATCAGAGCAACACTTCTCGTACCTAGTACTTACATGGGTGATCGTGTAGGGTAGGGGATCTTAAATATTTGAGAGTGAATGAGCCCTTATATATATATATATATATATA